>BOSO01008975.1:2090-32917 GCA_018403395.1 Gorsachius goisagi | reverse complement strand
GTGGACAGACATAGTTAACCAATTAGTAAAAAGCTTGTGTGTGATAGGGAAATAGAAGAGCTATATTAACCGGGATGTATCAACAATAAATTGGCATTTGCTTGATCATATTGATCGTGTGCAGTGTCCGTGACTTCCACGTCAACACCTGCCTGCCACAGAGGTGTCCTCAGAGCCAGCAGCCACACAGGGCCCTTGCTCCTGCCTCAGCCCTCCCTTTTTTGACATCATCACTTGATGGCTGACAAGGCCTAGACTCTTTTACTCACAAACACAGCAGAATTGGATAAGGATGTCAATACTGAGGACAGCCATGGCTGCACTGACCATAGCAGAGGAAAAAGACTCACAGCCTTGCACTACAGGATAGGAGATTTCAGCTGGCAGAGGAGAGCAACAAAGCTGGTGAGAGGTCTGGAGCACAAGACTGATGGGGAGGGGCTGAGGGAACTGGGGTTGTTTAGCCTGAAGAAGAGGTGGCTGAGGGGAGACCTTATCATCCTCTACAACTGCCTGAAAGGAGGCTGTAGCGAGGTGGGTCTTGGTCTCTTCTCCCTGGTAATGGGCAATAGGACAAGGGGAAATGGCCTCAAGCTGTGCCAGGGGAGGTTTAGATTGGACATTAGGAAAAATTTTTTCACTGGAAGGGTTGTCAGGCTCTGGAATGGGCTGCCCAGGGAAGGGGTTGAGTCCCCATCCCTGGAAGTATTTAAAAGCCGGGCAGATGAGGTGCTTAGGGACATGGTTTAGTGGTGGGATGGCAGGGTTAGGTTAACAGTTGGACTTGATGATCTTAAAGGTGTTTTCCAACCTAAACGATTCTATGATTCTATAATGACAGTCACTTCACTGCTGGGATAGTTCAAGAGTGGGCAACAGCTGAGGGGATATAGTGGACATTCCACACTCCCTACTATCCCCAAGCAAACAGGATAGTAGAAAGAACTAATGGACTCTTGAAACGTGCCCTAAGGCCACATGATCCTGGCTGGTCGGGATGCCTGAGGGATGCCGTGACCAAGATCAATGGTCGATGGGATCAAATGGATGCCCTAGGCTTATTGTTTTCTGCCCAAACTCTCCAAGCCTTCTTTCAGGGACAAAGAAGCTGAAGTGTTCCAAATCATCCCGCATTATCTGGGACAATTGGTACTAGTGGACCTACCTACATTAGAAGTTCTGCTAGCCTTAAAGACTCCTCTGAACCTTTATGCTTGGGTGGCTATCAATACCCATGGAAAAGATCATAAAATTAATACTAGGTGGATTATTCCCTCTTTCCAAAACTGGTTTGAGAGAGAACCAAGTTTCTTTTCTTTTCTTGCAGGGAGAAAACTGATCCTCATCTGTCAAGAGTGCCTACGTGGTCAACACTTCAATGAATTTCAGTGTGATAATGCATGCTGGCCTTCAGCTTTTCAATAGCAGCCTTAGTATGAATATAACCTTTTTGTTAAGGACAGTTCTTCCTTTCCTTCTCTCCACCAGACAAGGACAGAGGGGAAGGAGTGGAGACGATTATTCTCCAGATCTTGCATGGGAACTAATAGGGGGGTTCATTACAGTCTGGAATAGAACCGATCAAGGAATATGTGTCATGCTTCCCCAGTCAACTGAACAAGGACTGAGATGCTTTGCTACATCACTCAAGGATGTGTATAGCTGGGAAATGAGTCAAACCATAGAACAACCCTATGTCTTCTTCCCCGCTATTTTGACAACTTCTATTAAGTGGAGAGCTGATTACCTCTTGACAAATAGCTATTCCAAAGCTATTCACCGTACCACAATTAAGAACTTTACCTGGGGGTAGAAGGACACGTATTTTGCTTATTATAGCAAGTCTGAGTCACTTTTCTGGGAACAGTCTTCTTGTGATGCTACTCACCCACCAATGAATTTCACCTTTGGATTAGGATCGGTGGGAAGTTCTTGAGGTGCCTTATCTAACCGCCCACCACTTTCTCCAGGAACCTACAGTATCCATCCAGCTGGCCCATATTCTGTACCTTGCTCCTATTTCCCACTTGAGTCCTTTCACCCATTAGAACAACCGGATTTTTATATGGCTGATTATTCCCTAAATGCGAATCTCTCTTGGTGTATACAGCTTCCCAGTTGCAAGCGGTGTGAACCCAGAAACTTGATCGATATGCAGTGGATGTGGTCACAGATGAGACCACTCCTACAACCCTTAAGGTATGTGAATCCCCCACAGGATAACCAGTCTTATTGGTTTAAATGTGCTAAAGTTCTGGACTGCATATGGGTCCTGGAGACCCCCCCCGAAACTTGGCTCTTGGAGAGAGTAAAGCTTCTCATAAGGGACATGTGTATTTTGTTGGGATTACCCTTCCTGCAGGTACAGAACCCCAGATATTCTATGCAACAAGACCTATAATAAAAATGAAGCATTGCAGCATACCCCATACATACTGCCCTTTGGAAACCCTGCCACTCACTGCTAAACCTGGTGTGCATTTCATGGACTACAATGGTGCCTGGACCTGTGAAACTGGTATACATCCAGCCCTCTTGGGCGTTAGCTTGGGGATGTCCTAATGGGAAATTTTATTCCTATTTAAGATTGAAATATCATGCCAGTCTGAAATGTGGATTAGCCATCCCATCCTTATGTGAGAATGCCTCAGCCTGGCAGATGGGGAATGTCTACTCCTGTGGTTCCTGTTGCATTCTATTTCCAGCTTCAGCTGAGTTTTTTCTAAGGATCATTGCTGTGCTTGCAGGATGCTGTCTTTGAAGACAAGATGTATGTGGGCACATAGTGAAAATGACTGGTCTGTTCCCTGGCTGTACCACCATGGGTGTGAGTACAGACCCAAATGTGATGTGCTTTGTGTTCACGCAATGTCTGTAGCTGTTGGGTAGAGGAGGGACAGAGCTTGCCCCTCTGATGGCATCTGATGACTTATGCCTCTGACTGCTGACAACAGTCAATGGCACACAGGCAGCCAATCGCACTCCCTGTGGTGCCATCTGGGGTGTCTGTCACACACCTGCCCTGAATGGGCATTGCTTTCCTGGAGTTTCCTGGAGTCCTCTGCTGTTCCTGCAAGCCCTGGCATCTCATGTAGCTCCCTGGGCCTGGATGTGAACAGGAAATGCCGTAGATACCCTAAATTCTGTAAGTGGATGTGGGGATGAACTTGAGGCAACTGGCAATGTGGCCAGTGGAGATCTATTAAATCCAGAAGAAGAGAAGAAAGAGACTGAGCTCTCCCTATGGCACCTGACTCCAACTGTTCAGGTGAAAAACTGAACTGCCTTCAACATCATGAGTTCAGCTGCCCTTCATCTGGACATCAGCTGTCATTGCTTTGGGCCAAAGGGAATTCTCCAAGAGGATGCCCCCAGGTGCTGCCCTATCTCCATGAACTGCTCCATTTCAGTTTCCAGCTCCCTGCACGTGTCTTTGACCACCTCTGGCACCTCAGATGTCACCAGACATTTGCATCTCACTCCTAGCACCGCTCTCCATTGATGAGGATTGGAGCTGAGACAAGGAGCTCACATGCAAGTGCAGTTGCACAGCTGAGCTGCGGCCAGAGGAATCCCACCTCCTGTGGGTTTGTGGCAAGCATGGAGGGAGCTGAGTCCCCTTTCAGCACCAGGATTACAAACCAATGCCTCGATGGGCTCAGGACAGGACAAGGGGCAATGGACACAAACTGAAACATAAGTTTCAGTTGAATATGAGGAAGAACTCCTTTACTTTGAGGGTGACTGAACCCTGCAACAGGCTGCCCAGGGGGTTGTGGAGTCTCTATCTCTGGAAATATTCAAAGCCCGCCTGGATGATGTCCTGTGCAACATGTTCTAGGTGAACATGCTTTAGCAAGGGGGTTGGACTGGATGATCTACCGAGGTCCCTTTCAATCCCTGCCATTCTCTGATTCTGTGATACGGGCTCAGGTGAATCCCTTGCCTCATCAGGGGTAAAGGAGATCATGCACTGTCAAAGTCTGTGTGTCCTGTCTAATGAAGGAACAAGGAAAGGCGATTCTGATGCCCAAATCTTTCCCTCACAGGAGAAATTACAGTTCTGGGAGAAGACCATCTCCCCAGTGGAGATAGGGAACATCAGGGATTACTTCAGTCTGCTGCACAGTAGGGGTTCCCCTGGAGCCCCAGGGACACTTGGAGGGAGGGGAATTTGGGCTGGTCCTGTGCTGCTGAGCTGCGCTGGGCTCCTGGGATGTGGGGAGCTCATGGCAAGTGGGCAGCGCTGCCCAGGAGCAGCTCCTCTGCAAAGCACAGCAGGGCTGAGGGCACTGCCTGCAGGCACCAAGGAGAGAGGAGCGAGGCAGAGAGAGGTTAAATTCAGTGTGAGGGGAAGCTGAGAGCTCATGGGGAGAGAAATCATGACAGATAGTAAGTCTGTGGCTGCAGGGCATTGCATCTGCAGGTCCTGGTGGGATCTCCTAAAGGTGGCATATCGCGCAGCCTACATGATAGGTAAGCATAATCCTCAGACTTTCTCTGGTGTAGAGGAGGAGGACGTGCTGCAGAGCAGGGACTCCCTCCTGCACCATCAGAGGGACAGGGCATGATGTCTTCCTTCTCGCAGGTATGGCTGCACGGTGTGAAGGTGAGTGTGCAGGCAGGGGTGCCCAGGGCTGTCCTTCTCAGCAGGGTCCCTGCACCTCAGGGGCCTGTGTGCCAGGGCAGGGACTCTGCTACCTGCCAGGGTCAGCACTCAGCTAGCCCAGGGAGCTCCCCACGGTTCTGCAGGGAGAAGCTGTGGGTGGAAGGAGTGACCGCCAGTAAGGCAGGGTCCTTCTGCTGTTGAGAGGCTGCTGCATGGGTCAGGGCTACTCACAGCTCCACATTACTCCCAGAATATTTCCAAGGGGATGTCTCAAGGAGGAGATCAAGACATATATGTATACATACTATAAAGATAAGGAGCTTCCAGAGTCTGTCATTATAGTGAAATGTAGGGGATGCAAGAAAACATTATAAAAGAAAAGGATATTTCAAATTTAACAAGTTGCTGAGGTTCCAAAACCACAACTTTGAGTGATCGGTTCATCTGCCAAAAACCTTGTAACGTGCCTTCAGCCTCTCCTCTGCTTATGGCCAGCACCAGCATCACCTCTGCTGGACACATCAGGGTTGTTCTGACCTGTCCTTTTCCACCTGCAAACAGGAACATGCGCCCAGGCAGTGCCCTGCAAACAGGCAGGTTTCTGCAGGGCCAGGGGGAGTGCACAGAGGTTGGGATGGGGTCTGTGAGTGCTGACAGGGAAAAGACATGGGACAGGGAAACACCTCCTAGGGTGAGAATCTCCATGCAGCAGGGTTTTCAAGAAACCAAACCCAGGAATGCTGTGGGAGGGAGAACTCAGAAAGCTCTGTGTGACCCCCTCCAATGCCGAGCCCTTCCTCTGAGCAAGCCCCCTGCCCTCCTCTCCCAGCCAGAAAAGCCTCTGCCCTCAGGGCTGTGGGCTCCAAGGTGGGAACCGGCTCCTCTGCAGCCAGAGCTCCAGCAGAGCTGCAGTGCAGCTCTCCAGCCCCGTGGCTGTTTCCCTCTGCAGAGCAGAGGGGCTGAGAGCAGCTGCCTGGCAATGGTGGTGCCTGGGAGGTGGTGTGCCCAGCTGGGGAAGGGTAACACTACCTGAGGGCCCACCTGCCACCTGCCTCTCCCAGCCAGACACTCACTGTTTCCTTGTTTTGGTTATTTCATTCTTGCTGTCACTCTTTTTGGGGATGGGAGCTGCAGCAGGTGAGTCAGGTCCAAGTGGACCATGGAATGAAGTGTCCAAGCTTTCCTCTAACCTGTCAGGCTGTAAGTATTCTGTGTGGCTGGGGAATGAGCTGAGTCTCCCTTACTGAGCTATCTTAAACAGGACATTTGGGTATCTCCTTGGGGCATCCTTCCAAGCTTTGAGCTTCCCAGAATTAAATCTTTCATATAGCATCTTTGTGTTATCTGAATGCCCCATGGAGAAGCGCAGAGATGTTATAACTGAGGAAATGCCTTTGGGTTTGTGAAATGAATCACACATGTCCTTGGCGAGAAGTGGGGTGCTGAGACCTTGCTCAGGTACCTTGAGAAGGAGTGAGGCATTTAGTGATCCCTGTGCTCACAGCAGTGTCTGGTTTCTTTTCAGGGTAAGACAGGAGTGTGATTTCCCTCCGATACCCAAAGGTACAAGAGCAGGGCGCTTGGGAACAAGCCTGTCCAGCCCCCTTCACCTTGCCCTCAGCCACAGTCAATCCCTTTGCCTCTTAGGTCTTACAGTCACAAACTCCAAATGCCATAGAAATGCAGGGGATTTCTGGTCTCAGAGAGCCAGGCATGGCATGTAGGTAGGGCAAATATTCTCAAAAATTCCTTTCTGCTACCTACGTGCTTTAAGAACTGGGAGTACAGATGGTAACAAGCCCTTCTGCATTAGGACTGGTCCTTGTCCCCCTGCCACATTCCTATGTACCCACTGCAGCAGGTCAGGGGTGACTCCTCAAGAGGCCACATGCAGAGATCTGGCTGCTCACGGCACACTCAGCCAGCAGACAATGAAGCTGAGTCAGGGACTTGAATGAAGGTTATGCCCCAGAGAAGGAAAAAGTGTGAATGTATCGCATGCGAGACAGTCTACAAGCAATGGCATAGGTTTTGCTCAGAGAAGCCTGTCATAACTTGTCACTGTCTTTTCCTCCTTGCACAGTGCCCCATGCCAAGAAACAACATATTTCCAATGCCAGCTCCATCACCCAGTTCGTCCTCCTGGCATTCGCAGATATACAGGAACTGCAGCTCTTGCACTTCTGGCTCTTCCTGGACATCTACCTGTCTGCCCTCCTGGGCAATGGACTCATCATCACCGCTATACCCTGTGACCACTGCTTCCACACCCCCATGTACTTCTTCCTCCTCAACTCTCCCTTCTTGACCTGGGATCCATCTCCACCACTGTGCCCAAATCCAAGGCTAATTCCCTCTGGGACACCATGGTCATCTCCTACTCTGGATGTGTTGCACAAGTCTTTCTGGTTATCTTTTTCATGTCAGCAGAATTGTATCTTCTCACTGGCATAGCCTATATGCTGCACACAACCAATACATTTTCACTACCCCTCTGCAAGGGCAATGCTGTGGACCAGTTCTTCTGTGAAATACCTGAGATCCTCAAGCTCTCCTGCTCAGATGCTTCTCTCAGGGAAGCTGGGCTTGTTGTGGTCAGTGTGTTTTTAGCATTTGGCTGTTTTGTTTTGATCATGCTGTCCTATGTGCTGATCTTCAGGGCTGTGCTGAAGATCCCCTCTGAGCAGGGATGGCACAAAGCCTTCTCCACGTGCCTTCCTCACTTTTCTGTGGTCTCTCTGTTTCTCAGCACTGGCATATCAAACAAGATAACAATATGGGGAATTGCAGGACACTACAGGTACTGAAACAAAATTACATGCCTAATGGAATTGCTACCGAAGGTTGAAAACTACCACAGCAACCAACTCACAAGTACGAAAAAAGGGAATGAAACAAGAAGTGCACAGACAACTAGGAAAGGCTTAAGAGCATAGGCTGTTATTTTTGTAGGGTATTACGATAATAACAGAGAAGCACCTGTAATTTCAAGGAATGAAAAGAGAAGCAAAGGGTGCTGTTGGCCACATTTGCTGATAGTTCCTGTTTTGCTTAATGAAATCCAAGGACCACCAGAGCCCTTCACACAGAGCTACCACCCAGCCTCACAGATCCTGGCCTCTGTCATTGCACAGGATTTGGGCAACTGAAGGCAGGACTTCAGATTTGTCTTTATTGGACATTATGGTGTAACTTTTTACCCATCCTTCTGGCCTGCCTTTGTTCTTTGGGGTGACAGGCCTGCCGTCCAGTGTAGTGTCTGCTCTCCTCAATATGGCGTTGAAGGAAATTGAATGTCTTGAACATGCTGAACTTGCTTAACAAGCTACATGATTAAAGAAAGAGGCAGGATTCATAGCTCACTGTTTATCTTTATAGCTGACAGTGTTGGATGTGTAAGGGAACAGAAGCTTCTAATGCTTTATGAGGGTAGCCAAAACAGGAACCATGAATTAATGAAGTAAAGGAGGAAGGCTCAAGGATGAAGGACCAGCTGGTGCAGGCTGTGTTACCCTGACAGGAAAATGAAGAGGTGAAAAGCTAAAAGCTTGCCAAAAGGACATGGTGAAGAAGAAGAGTGGATAAAGTAAATGACCACCAGATGTCTCTGAAGCCCCTAATGGACTGAGATGCGCATGTGTGAAAAGGCGGCAACTTATGTAAATTAGTTTTGGAAATGTAATGAATATATATATATGATTTACATATGCATATTTGACTTGCATAAAAACTGTAACTAACCCTGTGTGGCGCGCACATTAGGAGGAGTGATCCTCTGTGCGTCCAGCGCTGCAATAAAGAACACCTGCTTAATAGTCACCAACACTATTGAGCCCTGATTTCAGCTTTTCATGGCATCATTTCTGGTACCTCAGATGGGACCCACTCTGCTTGGCTGCAGGACGCACTGAGAACAGGACTCCCTAGGGTACTCCTGGGATTTCCTGGAGGGACTCCTCACCTCAGTCGGATCACTGCGGGAGCAGACAAGGACCATCTAAAGGAATAAAGGTATTCTTTAAATTTTTGGTTCTCTATTTTGGAATTTGGGGACCAGTCATTTGGAAGGTTCTTGTAAGCCGTAGGGGACGTTCTATGCTGAGCGCCATATACCAGACTACTAGTGCCTGAGAGTATACATTTGGTTTTGTGCACACTCGTTGTGAGTGGTGTACTCTGGTATTTAGTACGTTGGTACGGGCATGGGTTAAGCTTCTTACTTTTGCAATAACATGATTTTGGTATTGGTACACTTGTGTAACCTGCACAAGTTTTGTGCTTTTGGCAATATGGATTTATTGACACTGAACTTGGATACTGGTTTGTTTGCATTGAACAATGCCATCAGGCATTGTAAAATTTATAATTAAGTGTAAATGAGCCGGGTTAACTCTGGTGTGACTGGTGAATGAGTGAGTGATTGAAACGCAGCACAGCTGCAGGGTGACTGCAGAGTTCTGACCTGTGGTTCTGCTATCCCAAGAGGGGTATGACTGGAGATGAACAAAGCAATTGTTAACTTTATTATGGACCAGTATTGTCTATCTACGTACACACTGACATCTTGTGTGCCTCATAAATAAGAAAACAAAATGGGGGAAGTCAGAGCAGCGAAATTCCGAAGAAAAGTCCTCTAGGATGTATTTTAGCTCATTGGAAGGAAATAGGAGGACCAACAGGTGGGAGTATGAATAAGAAAACACAAATTAAATATTGTAACCAGTGGTGGCCTCTGTACAAACTAGAAGATGGTGAGAAATGCCCTTTAATGGATCTTTGGATTATAATATTGTGTTACAGTTAATGTTGTTCTTGCATAGAGAAGGAAAATGGGATGGGGTTATGTATGTAGTTGTGTTTTTCACTTTGCAGAATCATCCGGAGTGGCAGAGGGAGTGTGGTATTAATGTACCACCACAGGACCCTTTGGTAATATCCTTGGGAAAAGAGCAAAGAAATGAGAAAAAGGGGCAGGAAAAGATGAAAAGGTGTTGTTTAGAATGCAGTATTGGACAGAGAGTTTTTAAAGGTATCAAACTCCAGACGGAAGAAAGAGGAAGAAGAGGAGGATCGGTCTGAGGATCTGGGGTTCCCCCCCACCTGAAGATTTGCTCTCTCCACATTTATCTTCTGAGGCAGATAGCAGTAGTGAGGGAGAAGGGACACTGGATACTTTTATATCGGTAACAGCAAGAACTTGGAGTAAAACCCGGAAGGCTCCTAAACTTTTAGCCCCATTGCAGGAGGCCATGGGAGCAGGGGGCCCAGTGAGAATAAAAGTTCCCTTTTCCACTAATGACCTGGATGCCTGGAGAGAGACAGCTAAAGGGTACCGGGATGATCCTTCTAAAGTAGCAAGAAGCTTTGGACTGATAGTGAAAAATCAGGATCCTGACTGGTCGGATGTAGATCTGATGCTGGGGGAATTAACTCAAATAGAGAAAGAGTTGGTATTGAAGACTGCTGTACAGGTGCCTCTTTCTCTGTTTTGAATCAAGAATTGATACCTGTAAGTAAAGACTTTGTGAATGTGATAGGCGTTACTGGCCAACAGGAAAAGGCGTTCTTTTTAAAACACCCCAATTAGGAAAGCAGGCAGGGATACATCCATTTTTATACTTGCCAAATTCCCCCAAACCACTGTTGGGTCAGGACTTATTGGAACAATTGGGAGCAGTAATAGTTTTTAAGCAAGGAACCACGGAATTAAAAGAGAACCAATTAATTGAGATTTTTAAGTTTAGCCCTAATGTACCCTGAAAGGTCCACTACATCAGGACTCAAAGTTGAAGGAATTATTAACCGGGTATATCCGGGATTATGGGCTGCAGGGACCCCAGGGAGGGCAAGGAATGCTATTCCTATAGTAATAGAACTCAAGGAGGGAGCAAGCCAGTATGACACAGGCAATATCCCTTGATATTAGAAGATTGTAAAGGGATAGAAGGCCCAATTAATAACTTTTTACTGCATGGACTGTTAGTGGAATGTTAATCAGAGTATAACACCCCCATACTACTGGTGAAGAAGCCAGACGGGACTTATTGAGTGGTACAGGATATAAGGGGAGTCCAGAGGAGAGCAACTAGGATGATAAAGGGACTAGAACATCTCCCCTATGAGGAAAGGCTGAGAGAGTTGGGCTTGTTCAGCCTGAAGAAGAGAAGACTGAGAGAGGACCTCATCAACACATACAGATATCTTAAGGGTGGAAGTCACAAGGATGGAGCCAGACTCTTTGCAGTGGCATCCAGAGACAGGACAAGGGACAATGGGCACAAACTGAAACATAAGAGGTTTCAGTTGAATAGGAGGAAAAACTTCTTTACTCTGAGGGTGACAGAGCACGGGACCAGGCTGCCCAGGGGGCTTGTGGAGTCTCCTTCTCTGGAGATATTCAAAGCTTGCCTGGACAAAGTCCTGTGTAACATGCTCTAGGAGAACCTGCTTTAGCAGGGGGGTTGGATTAGATGATCTCCCAAGGTCCCTTCCAACCCTTGTGATTCTGTGTTAAGGTTGTTAAAGACTTACACCCTGTGGTAGCTAATCCTTTTACCTTACTCACTAAATTATGGGATAACCAGGTATGGTTTACAGTACTGGGTTTGAAACATGTGTTCTTCTGTTTGCCTTTAGCCAAAGAAAGTAAAAATTTACTTGCATTTGAATGGGAAGGCCCTACCACTGGTAGGAAAACCCAGCTTACCTGGACAATGTTGCCCCAAGGTTTTAAAAATAGACCAACAATCTTTGGAAATCAATTAGCACGAGAACTTGAAAGGTGGGTTCCTCCCTCCAGAGAGAGAGTCCTTTTACATTATGTGGATGACCTATTAATAGCAACTGAAACAAAAGCTGATTGTATACAATGAACTGTCAGTTTGTTGAACTTTTGGGGACTAAACAGGTATCGAGTCTCTCCACAGAAAGCTCAGATGGTGCGCCAACAGGTAACCTACCTCAGATACGAACTGTCTGGAGGACAACAAGAATTAGGAACAGAATGGAAAGTAGCCGTCTGCAGAACACCCCTCCCTCAGACAGTGTAAGAACTTAGAACCTCTCTGGGAATGACAGGTTGGTGTCGATTATGGATTTATAATTATGGAATAATAGTAAAACCTTTGTATAAACTTTTGAGAAACAATTCTATTCAATTGACTTGGTCCAAAGAAGCTCAAGATGCATTTGAAACACTAAAAAGGAACTAATAAAGGCCCCGGCTTTAGGCCTACCTGATGTTCCTATGAAAAACAAGGTATAGCTCTGGGAGTCCTGGCTCAATGGCTAGGACCCTACAAAAAAGCTGTGGCCTATTTTTCTAAACACCTTGAACAAAAAGGAAATCATTGGCTTTCCCCTTCCTGATTTTTGCAATATCAAGCCATTCTGATTGAACCAGATGATGTTAATATTGAAGAAACTAATGTTATGAACCCAGCTTCTTTCCTCAGTGGGGTGACATCTGAACCACTGACATGATTGCTTAGAAACCATAGAGACTGTGTACTCCAGCAGATCAGATTTGAAAGAAGAACCCCTGGAGGATGCACAAGATTCCTGGTTCACGGGTGGAAGAAGCTTTGTCCAACAAGGTGTCCAAAAAGCTGGGTATGCGGTAACAACGGCAAGTAAGGTAACTGAATCCCATTCATTACCTGCTGGGACATCGGCTCAAAAGGCTGAGGTTATTGCCCTGACCAGGGCCCTGGAATTGCAAAAGGCAAGAAGATAAATACATGGACAGACTCCAAATATGCCTGTGGGGTTGTCCACACTCATGGAGTAATTTGGAAGGAATGAGGACTGCTAACTGCACAAAGGAAACAGATCAAGCATGCTGAAGAAATACTTTGCCTATTAGAGGCAATTCAACTGCCAGTCACCATCATGCACTGCCAAGGACACCAGAAGGACAACACTGATCAGGAAAAAGGTAACAGATTGGCTGATTACGAGGCTAAACAGGCAGCAGAAAGAACGCAAAAGATTCTAACATTAATACCAGATAATAGAAATAAGAGTTTGGAAAAGCAGGAAAATATTGAGTACTCTAGGGCTAATAAAGAATTAATAGAAGAGATAGGAGGGCAGATTCCCTCCAATGGATGGGGCCACTTGAGTGATGGCAGAATTATAATTCCTGACAAACAGGTATGGGGAATTGTCAAAGAGCACAAAAAGTCACACTGGGGAGCGGACTGCCTGTATAAGTTTTTAAATGAGAAATTCGTAGGGAAAAATTTATATACTACAATCCGACTGGTGACTCAGCAATGTGAAATACGTTTGAAAAATAACCCCAGCACAGGTAACGGGGTACAATTAGGGAATATTGGGAAAGGAAATATACCAGAGGATCACTGGAAAATTGGTTTCTCTGAGCTCCCAAGGAAAGGGGTTACAGAAACTTATTGGTACTTAATAGACACCTTTTCCGGATGGCCAGAGGCATTTCCCTGTAGAACAAACAAAGAGAGAGAAGTAACTAAGGTATTATTAAATGTTATAATACCATGGTTTGGGGTACCTATGGAGATCTCATCAGACAGAGGTACTCTTTTTTGTGCGCAACTAGTGCAACAGGTGCAACTATTGAGAGTTGATTGGCAATTACATATGCCCTATGGGCCCTAAGCCAGTGGGAAATTGGAAAAAATCACATGATAAAACAGGGTTTCAGGATACACCAGGGACACCTGGGGAGAAACTGAGGGGTGTCCAGGAAATTTGGGATGGCTGGGGCAACCAAGAGTTGTTGGGGGACAAAGGGGACAACTGGGGGGGGACCCAGGAGTGGTTGGGGGTCACAGAGACAGCTGGGGCACCTGGGAACAGTTGGGGTAGGTGAGGGACTCCTGGGGGATTATGGAGGCCCCAGGGAACACCTGGGGGGACTCCTGTCCTCATCCCTGTGTCCCCAGGCCAGGTGGCAGAGGGCATGGGAGGAGTCCCTTCCACACTGTCCCTGAACTGAGAGGTTGTGGGGAGGGTGTCCCTGTCTCCATGTCTTCAGGCCAGCAGGTGGCTGAGAGCTATGGGGGAATGTGTGTCCCCCCATTTCCCCATCCAGGGGGTGGGGGGTGGGGGTCCCTGCATCCCCAGGCTGGTCACTGATGCCATCCCCACATTCCCAGAAGGGGACAGAGGTGACGTGGTGGGCCAGTGACCGCTGGCTGGCCTGGGGTCCCCTCGAGTATGTGCCACCAGCCGAGGTGGCAGTGCTGGAGTAATGCTGGGCTGCGGCCCTTGCTGACAACAAGGGCATCTATGAGCTTGACATCCGCACCGGCAATGTGCCCACCCTGGCACCATGGCTCCTATAGCTCCCCTGGAGCTCCTTGTAGTCCTCTATAGTTCCCTGTTGGCCCTTAGAGCTTCCTAGTTCCTTCACAGCCTCCTCAGTAGCTCCCCATAGCACCCTTACTGCTCCCTGCTGGAGCTCCCCAACAGTGCTCTGAGCTCTCTATAGACACTGACAGATCCTCCTGCCCCCCCGTCATCCTCCATAGCCCTCCCTAAACCCCCAGAGCTGCCCCACAGCCCTCTATAGCGTCCTGCGGCCCCCCTGAGGCCCCCATAACTCCCCCATAACCCTATAGCTACCCACTATAGCCCCTTACAGCTGCCCATAACTCACATAGCCCCCCATGGTTCCCCATAATGCTTATAACCCCCCCATAACCCCTATAGCCCACTGTAATCGTGCAGATCCCTACAGCCTCCCATATCCCTTCCCAGTGCCCCCAGTTCTTGTGCCAGTACTCCACATTCCCCTAGTGCCCCCTGTAACCCCTCCCAGTGATCCCAGTAACCATATACCCCATCCCAGTAACCCCCCACTGCCTCCCAGTGCTCCCAGTATCTCATCTCATTGCCCCCAAACACAGTCCCCATTTTCCAGCCCTCCTCAGTGCCCCCACACCTCATCCCAGTGTTCCCAGTGCCTCCAAACACTATCCCCATTCCCCCAAACCCTCACAGTGACCCCTGTGCCTCTCCACCACATCCCAGTGCTCCCAGTATCCCTTATAGCTCTCCCAGTGCCTCCACACACCCCTTCCCAGTGCTCCTGAACCCCTTCCATTGCCCCCCAAGCCTCCTCCCACTGCCCCCAGACACCCCCTTCTGGCACTCCCAACACCCCCAGCGGCTGTCCCAGCCTAACAGCACCCTGGGGTGGCTCTGGGTGCAGGTGCAGGTGGTGAGGAGCCAGATCCACAGGGTGATGGAAGCTGAGGAGCTGTGGGAGGAGGCTGGGGGTGGAAGCGCTGCTGGCAGAAGCCCGTGGAGACACCCGGATGGATGCCGGGGTCCACTCCTCCTCCAGCTCGGCCGTTGGGGTCCCCCAACATGATTGCACCCATGCTGTCACCTACCAGGTGCCCCACAGTGCCACCGTGCAGGTCTATGACTACCGGGAGCGGTGAGCACAGTGAGCACTCATGGTTCTGGGCATGAGAGGGCACAGAGGATGTGGTGGAGGTTGGGGGAAGCATAGGGGGAAGATATGGGGATGGAGGGGGCATGGAGTGGGGTGCTGGGCACAAGGGTGCAGGTGATGTTTCTGTGACCCCTGTGCTGTGGTGTGTTCCTTGGTGGGTCCCTGGTGTGTCTGTGGGCGGCTGATGCTGGGCACCGGGGAGCAGGCAACGGTGTGGGGACTGGTGCGTCCTTGGCATGTGGCCCATGTCCTTCATGGGTTTTTGGCATGTCACAGAGTGGTTCTGGGTATAGAGTTGGTCGTGTAGGGCCCTGGGGAGAAAATGACCGTGCAGGGACTTTTGTGTCACAGCATATCCTTAGCTTTAGCCTGTTCAAGTCACTCTCAGGGATCCCAGGCTCCAGAGACCAGAATGAAAGTGGAGCAAGGAAGACACACCCTTGGTAGAAGAGGTTCAGGTTAAAGAATACTTAAGTAAATGTATACCTCCATGAGCCCTAATGGGATGTGACTACGAGTGCTGAAGGAGCTGGCTGATGTCATTGAGAGGCCACTCTCAATAATCTCTGATCAATCATAGCAACTGGGAGAAGTGTCCGAAGACTGGAAAGGTCACCCTCATCTTCCAGAAGGGCAAGAAGGAGGACCCAGGGAAGTAAAGGCTGCTCAGCCTCACCACGATCCCTGGGAAGGTGATGGAGCAGCTCATCCTGAAAACCGTTTCCAGGCATGTGAATGACAAAGCCCATCAGGACTAGTCAGCATGAATTCATCAAGGAGAAGTCATGCTTGACCGACCTGAGAAACACCTGTGATGAAATTATTGGGTTTGTAGAAGAGGGGAGAGCAGTGGGTATCATCTGCCTGGACTTCAGGAAGGCCTTTGACACTGTCTCCCACAAGATCCTCATAGAGAAGCTAATGAAGTCTGGACTGGATGAGCGGCAAGGTGGACTCAACACTGGCTGAATGGCCAGGCCCAGAGTGTGGTGATCAGTGGCACGAGGTCTAGTTGGAGGATGGTATCGAGTGGTGTATCCCAGGGATCAGTATTGGGTACAGTCCTGTTTAACATCTTCATCAATGCTCTGGATGATAGGGCACAGTGAACCCTCAGCAAGTTTGCAGAGGACACCAAAGCGGGAGGAGTGGCTGATATGC
The DNA here is from genome assembly GCA_018403395.1 of Gorsachius goisagi. Lineage (NCBI taxonomy): Eukaryota > Metazoa > Chordata > Aves > Pelecaniformes > Ardeidae > Gorsachius > Gorsachius goisagi. The sequence goes on along the minus strand of BOSO01008975.1, from coordinate 16,703 downwards.
CAGAGTTGTGCTGCCACCCTGAGGGACCTCAACAGGCTGGAGAAACTTTGGACTTGATGATCTTAAAGGTCCTTTCCAACCTAGACAATTCTATGATTCTATGAAATGGGCTGACAGGAAGCTCATGAGGATCAACAAGGGGAAGTGCAAAGCCCTGCCTACCCCTGGGGAGGGACAACCCCATGCACCAGTAGATGCTGGGGCCTGAACAGCTGGGAAGCAGCTCAGCAGAAAGGGACCCTGGGGTCTTCATGGCCACCAGGTGGGCTATGAGCCGTCAGCGTGCCCTGGTGGTGAATGGTGTCCTGGGTTGTGTTAGGAGCATTGCCAGTGGGTGGGGGAGCTGATCCTGCCCCTCTTGGCAGCAGCGGTGAGGCCCCACCTGGAGTGCTGTGCCCAGTGCTGGGCTCCCCAGACAAAGAGAGGCATGGGCATGCTGGAGTGAGTCCAATGAAGGCTGCAGACATGACGAAGGGACTGGAGCATCTCTTCTACCAGGAAAGGCTGAGAGCTGGGACTGTTCAAGCTGGAGAAGAGAAGTATCAGGGGGATCTTACCAATGCGTACAAATACCTGAAGGGAGGGTGCAGAGAGGAGGGAGCCAGGCTCTTCTCAGTGGTGCCCAGGGACAGGACCAGAGGCAATGGGCACAAACTGTAACAAGGGAGATTCTCTCTGAACATCAGGAAACACTTTTTCACAATGAGGATGACCAAGCACTGGCAGAGGCTGCCCAGGGAGGTGGTGGAGTCTCCATCCTTGCAGATATTCAGAACCTGACTAGGCATGGTCATGGCCAACCAGCTCTGGGTGGCCCTGCTTGAGCAAGGCAGGTTGGACCAGGTGATCTTCAGGGTTCCCTCCACACCTCAGCCATGCTGTGATCCTATCACCCCATGGTTCTGCGATACCTCCTTGGTGCATCCTCACCTTGTGCCCTCTGTCCTTGGCTCATGACCAGTGTCCTCAGTACGTCACAAGGTGGTATTGGGCACTCACACCTTGCTGCATGTTCTCGGTTGGGCAGGGTGGCCCTGGGCCCTGCGGAGCAGGTGAGGATGCTGGGCCCAGCATGTGGTGGCTTGTCTGGGGCATGCTCTGGGTCCCCCCCCATCACTCCTGCCCTTGGTGCACTCTCACCCTGTCCCCAGGTGGTGCTGGGCCCCAGGGAGCAGCTGATGGTCCTGTCCCTCTTGTCCGGGTGCCCCAAGTGTCCCCATGCCCGCCGCAGCCTCTGCCTCCATCTGGGCCCTGACATAGTCACCACCAAGACAGGTGGCCATGCCCACCCCCACCCCCATTCTGTCCCCAGGTGTCCCCTGTTGTCCCAAGGACTCCAGGAGATTGGTCTGTTTAGCCAGGATTGGCTTTCATGCTGCTCTCCAACGTCCCCCCGTGTTCCCCATGCCCCAATCTCCACAGGTGACCCCGATGTCCCCAAGTGTCTCACATGTCTCTGCTGTCTCCAAATCGCCTCATCTGCTCGTCCGTGTTTGGCTTTGATGAGGGTGGGCGGCTGCAGGAGCAGCTCTGCTTTGCTCCTGATGGGCTGGTGGTGATGAGTGTCTACATCCAGAGCATGAAGCACGTGCACCAGTGCACCTGTGATGTCCTGCAGCGCAGTGTCCAGCTGGCCATTGAGATTGCCATCAGGTCCCCATGTCCCCCCATGTCACCTCATGACCCACCAGTTCCCTCCTGTGTCCTGCCAGCTGGAGATCAAGATCAGCACTAATTCCCAGGAGGACACTGCCGGGTCTCTGTGCCCCTTGTGTCCCCAAATGTCCCCACCATGTCCCGCATACCCCTTAAGTCCCCCCATACCCTCGTGTTTCCTTATGTCTCCCCATACGCCCCATCCCCCTACGTCCCTCCGTGTCCCTCCCACATTCCGTGTGTCCCTAAATGTCCCCTACATCCCCCGTGTTCCCCGTACCAACCACAACCCCCCAGCAGCAAAGGGGCTGATGCTTCTAGACACAGTGGATCACCACGTGTGTCAGGGAGCTGCGCCTCTCCTCCCATCATGAAGATTTCTGCCCCGACAGACCCAGTGTCCCCAGGCAAGCTACCCTGCAGCATGACGGTGCGCAATGCTCAGGTGCTTGCAGGGCTGCACTTCCTGTGGGTCACTAAACCCGTCAGATCACAGCAAAGGGGGCCTGCCCTCCAAATTGACATCCGCTACCCCCAGGTACCCACCAGGTCACACAAATCAAAACAGGTATGGACTGTGCAAACCCAATTACTCCATTTCATCGAGCACAGCCCCAGGGGCTGCAGGGGACATCGCTCCCCTCACTTCTCTGCTCCGATCTGTATTTGCTGATACTGGTAAATTCTGCACTTTCAAACCCCACACCTCCTGCTGCGCTGCCCGGCCCCACGTGACCTCCTGCCACCCCTTGGCCCACCGCTACCCATGCAGCTCCCAGTCCCGTTTCATCACAGTGTGCAGATGCTCGTTTTGCCGTTCCTCTCACCAAAGGTTCCTGCAGGGCACGGGTGGCTCTCACAGCAGATCACAGCTGCTCGTGGCCACCCAGGGGCAGTGAGTGCAGGCAGAGCTGCCTGCTGTTTCCCAACATACCCTCCCCGCTAACAGACCACCCTGCCCGTGCACTACAGGGAGCAGAGGGGGCACCTGACAGCTCCCCCCAGCTCCCAGGGCCATTGGCCATGACCACACCTGGACCAGGCTTTGGCTGTCTGAGCAGCTGTAGCACAACTAAAGCGGGAGCATCAGGCGAGCTACAGCCCTGCTCTGTTTCAGCTGGCCAAGCTGGCCACACACTGGTAACAAACTTGTGCTTAACAGAGGAGGCAGGGTCAGCCCCAGCCAGGTGCCCCTGCCGGGGACTAACCTTGCGAATTCACTGCAGGTGCTGGGAAGGGCATGGGGGGGTGGTTCAGGCAAGAGGACCCATTTCAGGCTCCCCTACCATGATCTCTCATCCTTGCACAAGGGGAACAGTCTGAGCTCCAGCTGGGCAAAGATGCACGTGGCAGGCACCTGAGCAAGAGCAGTTGTTGGAAGAAAGACTGGAGAAGAAGGGGCTGCAAATAGGCAGGACCCACTCCCAAAGACATGACCAGGAGACTGGCAAAACCCGAGCGAAGGGGAGGCATCAGGGGAGAGGAGCCAGGCAGCCCTTGTTGGAAGGCTGAACAGGGGAACAGCATCAAAACGTGAAGGGTGGGGGAGAAGGCAGGATTGGGGAGAAAGCAAAGCAGCCCATTTCAGCATGGCCTTCTCTTGCCGAAGAGCTCTCTGGCCCTGTCACCTCCACTGCTGCAGCCATGAGCCACCAAGGACCACAGCTATTGGTGTGAACCCAGGGGCACCAGCTCCATGGAGCGTGTGCTTGCAGCAAAGTTTAAGTGTTAATGGCTCAGACGGTGGTACAGCCCTTGGCCAGACAGGACACGGAGCAGCCTGCAGCTCCTGGAGGAATGGCCCTTGCAGGCTGGGAGCTTACTCTGCCTCAAGAAGCTGGAGGAATCGCAGCCCTGCCTGCAGCACCAGCAGAAAGAGCACTGGGATCTAGCAGCACCTGGAAGAATGTGGAGAGTGGAGAATCACAGACTCGTGGAATGGGGTGGAAGACACCTTCAGAGATCACATGAGTCCAACCCCACCCCCCGCCCACCCCACCATGGGCATGGACACCTTCCACTAGACAAGGTTGCTCAAAGCCCTGTCCAACCTGACCCTGAACGCTTCCAGGGATGGGGCATCCATACTGTGCCTGTGTCCACCGCCCTCATTGTAAAAAATACATTCTTTGTACCTGATGTAAATCTACCCAGTCTAAATCTACCATCTGAAAGGCCACAGTTAGGTGCCCCTGGAGTCTTCTCTTCTCCAGGCTGATCACCCCCAACTCTCTCAGCTGTTCTTCATATGTGAGGTGCTCCAGCCCTCAGATCATTTCCATGCCCTCCTCTGGCCCCACTCCAACAGGTCCCTGTCTGTCCTGTGCTGGAGACCCAGAGCTGGACACAGGGCTCTGGGGGGGTCTCGCCAGAGCGGAGCAGCTTCCCCTGTGTCAGAGCCCATTCCAGCCAGCTCCAACAGAGCCCCGCCACTGACCAAAGCTGAGCCCATGCACGAGGGCAGTAGGACCGCTGTGATAATGTATTTGAGAAAGGGTAAAACAACAGCAAGGATAGAACAGGGACCTGGGAGTCCTGGTGGACGACAAGCTGACCACGAGTCAGCAGTGTGCCCTTGTTGCCAAGAAGGCCAATGGTATCCTGGGGCACATTAAGAGAAGTGTGGCCAGCAGGTCGAGGGAGGTTCTCCTCCCCCTCTACTCTGCCCTGGTGAGACCCCACCTGAAGTACTGTGTCCCGTTCTGGGCTCCCCAGTTCAAGAAAGATGAGGAACTCCTAGGGAGAGTCCGGAGGAGGGCAACAAAGCTGATGAGAGGACTGGAGTATCTCCCCTATGAGGAGAGGCTGAGGGAGCTGGGTTTGTTCAGCCTGGAGAAGACTGAGAGGGGATCTCATCAACACGTACAAATATCTTAAGGGTGGGTGTTACGAGGACAGATCCAGACTCTTCTCAGTGGTGCCCAGCAACAGGACAAGGGGCAATGGATACAAACTGAAGCAGAAGAGGTTTCAGTTGAACGTAAAGAAGAACTTCTTTACTTTGAGGGTGCCCGAGCCCTGGCACAGGCTGCCCAGGGGGGCTGTGCTTCTCTGGAGATATTCAAACCTCCACCTGGACGATGTCCTGTGCCCCCTGCTCTGTGTGAGCCTGCTTGAGCAGTGGGGTGGGACTGGGTGATATCAGGCAGACCCAGTCAACCCCTGCCATGCTGGGATTCTGTAACAGCAGCTGGGAGAGAAGCATGAGAATATATGAAGACAGACAGGACTTCATCCTTCAGAAAACAAGTGTTTTCCATGGCCAGCTTTATTCTTAATTGCCAACACTTAATTACCTGTAATTGCCTTAAAACCTACAACAGGAGGATTTCAACCCAGCAAACAGAGGATCAACACTGCTAACAGTCACTGTCCTGTAGGGCACCATTAAACCATTAAGTAGCAAGTTTCACTACAAACACACACACTCAGGGATTGCTTTATCCAAACCATCAGTGACATCTTGTCTAAGGGACATGCATAAGTGAAGGTATTAATATATAGTTAATGCAACCATAATTTGTGTTGTCACTCGTATCAAGTACTATGGCTTATGTCTCGGTACGCAAAGTGATATCAGACACGAACGGGAGGAACATGCAAGTGCGCAGCATTCAGCGCACACCCTGAGTAGGGCTTTGTTGGTGTTCTTTTGAAGTACAGTGATGTACTGCAGTAACCATCAGAACATGTTTGTGTGAAGACACAATCACAGGAATACAAAAATTAAGCCATACACACTCTTGCTTTGACTTGAATATTCAGAAAATGGGGCTCTGAGCAGCCTGATCTAGTTAAGGGTGTCCCAGCTCACTCCAGGAGGGTTGGACTAGATGACCTCTAGGGGTCCCTTCCAACCCAAAACGGCCTATGATTCTTAAAAAAAAGAAATCTGAAGACCCATATGTGTAGATACAAATTGGAAAGGTTTCTACCCCTCTTATATCCAACCCAAGACCACACTACATTCAGATTATTTGAACAAGCCTGTTCTACACAGTTTACAAGGTGACCAAGCCCATGGTAAGGCTACAGCTTTGCTATGGCAATGTAAATGCACTTCAGAGAAGAATATACTCGTGGTTTCAGAGGTGACTCCAGCAGTAACACCACAGCAACAGGGCATACCAACCTTTTCTTCCTACGAGACATCTTCTGCCATACAAAAGAGAGGACGGACAACCATTTATTCTTCTCCTAATAAAGATTCCAAATGGTGTGAAATGGAACCACCTGGGAGAAGGAGGAAAGTTTGTGTTCATCTCCAGAAGCCATCCAACCTCCGGTTGTACAGGATGAAGCTTTTGTTTGTTAACTGCAAAACTCCGTGGCTGAAGATGGTGCTGCAACTGAATAAACCTCTATTTGTCTGGCCTGTCGACACCTATCAGAGCAACTCCCATGGCACGCATTTATAGCACTAGGATTTACTAGGAGATGCTCGTGGATCATTTGGTGCTAGGATTTTCAACTCTGCATTCAGCAGGAAGTGCTCATGTGTCCCCTAAAACACGTAACAGCATCAGGCAGCAGAAGCAAAGATAACAAAGACTGAAAAGGTGAACTTGATCACCTCTGTAACTTCCCTGTTTGCTCTTCAGCAACAGCGAAATGCTCTGTAATCGTCTCCAAATACAGAGCTTTGCTGCAGAATCTTAAAGAGGGGAGCAGTGACCTAGTGTGCTATAAAACTGAAAGGAAAAAAATACAAGGAAGGAAAAAAACCCCAAAGACAGCAGCAGTTACCTAGTATCGAAGTATTCCTTCACTGCTTGAACCTTCCCCAGAAGCATCCGTCCTCATACAACTGCAAGAGGCTCTGTAAAGTCTCGTGACATGATGTATTGGGTTTGCGTAGCAAGGTTTTGGTAGCGGCGGGGCTACAGGAGTGGCTTCTGTGAGAAGATGCCAGAAGTTTTCCCTATATCCGCCGCTGGCCAAGGCCAAGCCAATCAATAACAGTGATAGCACCTCTGGGATAACATATTTAAGAAGGCAAAATACCTGCTACGGCTCAGTAGCCAGAGAGAGAAGTGAGAGGATGTGAGATAAAACAGCGCTGCAGACACCAAGGTCAGTGAAGGAGGAGGGGGAGGAGGTGCTCCAAGCGCTGGAGCAGATATTCCCCTGCAGCCCGTGGTGAAGACCATGGTGAGGCAGGCTGTCTCCCTGCAGCCCATGGAGGTCCACGGTGGAACAGATATCCACCTGTAGCCCATGGAGGACCCCCTATGCCAGAGCTGGTGGATGCCCAAAGGAAGGAGACTGTGACCCCATGGGAAGACTGCGCTGGATCAGGTTCCTGGCAAGACTTCGCAGACCCATGAGGGTCAACATGAGCATCCTGCCAGCAGATTTAATTAGTCATTCTACAAAACCCTATCCAAAATTTCCCAGGGGGTCTGGTGCGGGGCAGATACCGTTTGTCTAAGTGGGACTCCTGGACCTTATGGCAAAGGCTGTAATTGCGGCAAATTGAGGGGAATGACCGCATCACACAGGAACCCCCACCACCCATGGCGGCCTAGAAGGTCAAACACTGCTCCTCGGTGGCTTGGCCAACACATTGTAGTTGTGGTCAGAGCACACAGATGCACACCGTTCACTCACTCTTTCTCAGAACCATGTGGCCATTATTTATTTATAAAATAAGTACATAACAGAATGATAATTAAAACACCAGCACTCCTTAGGAGCAGCAAGACAAACTGTCCCTGTGCAGATGGGCATGCCCAGCAAGGGGAGTGGTCCCCAATGGCAAGTGTGCAAATGCAGTTACTCACCCAGCCTCAGCCTCTCAATGAACAGATGCATTTTCAGAGTAGCCGGAATGCCCAGAAGATGCATCTAAGGCCATGTCACCCTCTGCTCCTTTCTGCAACTCTTCCTTAAAAGCAAACACAAAAGGAAAGCACACTAATAAGCTATTGATGCTGTTAGGTTCCAAGCAACTGGCTCTTCATAACCTAAGAAAAAGAGAGAAATCTTTATCGTCAAGTGGCTCAAAACCCAAAATGCAGTCACAATGCCGAACCAGAAGACTACAGTCTAAAATGAGTTTAAAAAACCCAAACCCTAACAGCATCTGTTAGGGATGAGTTTCTGCAGGAAATAAGCAGAGACCTGTAAGCACCAATATTTCTGTGGCTGTGCCCATGTCCACAATAGCTATGATAGGTAAAAATAATGCAAAATGACTGTTAATATAACATGCAAAAAACCCAGCAGTGCCTATGTAAGGAATAGCAGAACGGTGCAAACCTGGTCTTCTAGCAAGACAGAAATAGCTCAAATTTAATCCCAAGACCAGAAAAGTATCAGGACTTTAAATGTTAAGCTTTTCTTGGGGCATTCTGACAAAACAAAAATGAGCAACTTAGAAATTAGAAAACCATTCCATTTTAACACCCCCTCCTAGCACTGTTCAGCTTTGGGGATCCAGAGCTGCCTTCAGCTGGCACGGAAGCAGCATCTCCTAGGGACAGCCAGCAGGAGCCAAGAGCTACACCACTCCAACACATGAATGGAGGAGACCTCAAGCTGTGCCCCCTGCACCTTGCACTGGGCAACAGCTTGAGACAGAAAAGCTCCAAGGTCGCAAAAAAACAAAAAAAATGGAGTTGCCTGGGCCTCAGAGTAATTCTAGAGCTAAAGTGGTGACAGACATCAGCTCCAGATCAGATAATACATGCCAACAATCATCACCGACCCAAGAAGGCAACCTCCTCCTGCCCCACCCAAGGGTTTCAAATGCAGCACGCTTTCCTCCTCAAACAGGACCCTACCTTGGCCATTGGCAACATCACTGGCGTATTTCATCCTTGAAATGGGACCGGAGGTGCCTTGCGCGAGCCATCGAGCCGCTGGTTGGAAGCACGGCAGCCTTTTGGTTACTGTTTGTCACCACGCCTTGCACGAGCTACAAGAGAAAAAAAAAAAAAAACCACAAAACACAACACCACACTTTTCCAGTTGAACATTTCCATTAAGGAAACTTTATTTCGTTAAGAATTCTTTACTGTGTCTCCTGATCTGTCAGCAAGTCCTCTGCTCTCCCCGTGCTGGCGAGCCACAGTAAAGCAGCACAGCTCATAGAGCCATAGAGCAGTTTGGGTGGGAAGGGACCTCAAGAGGTCACCCAGTCCGCCCCCCCCGCTGCGAGCAGAGGCATCTCTTTTCCTTCCAGGAAATGACGAATGCAAACGCCAAATGCAATGGACAACCCGAAGAGAAAATATATGGTCATGGCTTTTTATCCTTAAAAAGCAAATCTGAAATCCTGGCTTTCAAAAGAAACTGGAGTTGCCTGGGTCTCCCCTCACCCATCAATCATACGAAGATACAAACAGGAGAATTACAGCAATGCCATTGCCAAAACGGTTGGTTTGGTCCCACAAGAGATTTGTAACGTTCACTTCTCTTACTGCATTGCTAAACCACTATTTTGTACTTGTGAGAACAGAAAGGTCTCCTCACATTTCTGCAAATTAATCTCTGCAGTTCAGGCTCCCCCTGAACTTCTCAGCCGGTTGGGGTTTTGGTTGGTTGGGTTTTGTTACCAGAGCTCCCCAAACCCCATTCCTGGAGCAAAGCAGCAAACATCTCTGGGTCACATCCAGCCCCAGCGTGAGCACCCATGGCTGTGGCTCCCCTGCCAATCCCCCGCTGCCAGGCTGGCACAAAGGGCTCCACCGACTCCGACAAACGCCTACCCTGGTGCCAAGGCAGAGGCGTAGCCAGAGGAGAACCCATTTCACCAGGAACCTGCAAAGCAGGCGCCTGCAAACTTCAAAATGGAACACGAGACCAAGGGCGCCCCTGGGAACAAAGAGGAGATGGAGAGCTAGAAATAGGCTGTCTGGAGGGAAAAACCAGAGCGGAGACGTACGCCTTGAAGCTCAGGGCAAGACCTACTTCTGCCTTGAACGCTGGCCGCCTGATTGGATCTCTCATGGCTTTTTAAAAGCAAGTAGAAACGTTTGAGAGACGGGGAAATGCTCCGAGTCTGCAGCGCCGCCTCTTCACCTCCAACAGAGAAGTGGTTTGCCAGCTTCCCAAACAACAGAGACCTTCCAGAGCTTTCCAGGGTGGGAAGAAGGAAGGCTGCCTGCCTCTTGTAGATTACTTCAGACCTGTTTGGGGGCAAGGGTGGCTGTTTGGGGTTGGGCTGGGGTTTTCCCCCCTTTTTCTTCCTCCCCACATTGTAACCTCCTGAGTCTGTACCCGGTTTCTCAGGTCTGCCACCTGTTTCTTCATTGACGTTAACTGAGGGACAGGCACTGGGCACACGAGGGAGGCGCATCAGTGGGCATCACCGATGGGTTTGTGACCAGCACCCCCCGGGGTGCTATTTCTCCTGGAACGTAGCGGGGTGGGGCATGGAATCAATAGGGGTTGGTTGGTTGGTTGGTTGGTTGGTTGTTTTTAACAACAACAAAAATACATCCACATGACCACTGAAAATATGGAAAAGTGCTGGAAACCCAGGCTCCACATTGAGCACAAAACAACCAAACCAAAAGGTGCCCCTGTGCTCTTTCCTCCTCCATCCCACCAATAATTTCCTCAGTAACCAACAAGCGCACGCCCCAACTCCAGTGACCTGTGCATTTACTGCCATAAAAGAAAACAGCCCCTTTCCAGCTGGTGCCCCCATCCAGATCCATACCCAAATCTGCAAAGAGCTGCGTTTTCTTAAACACCACCCGCCGCTGCCCTGCTTGGAAACTGCAGAGCTGGGGACTCTCAGGAGTGCTGGGGCACAACCCCTGGCCTGCCTGAAATGGTCCTCGCTCCCTCGGATACCTGGGGGCAGGACTACAAACTGTCCTTGCTTTCAGAGCAAGACTGAGCAGAGCTGCAAAGCCTCTTGGCCATGCCCACGCCTGGACGCTGACCCAAACCACACCACGCCTGCAGGTGAGCGACTGCCGGGCACCTCCGCACCAACAGACCTCTCCTAGCACACACTTTGGGCAACCAATACCCCAAGCCAACATTTCAAGTTCAACCTGGCCACAAGTTTTAAAACAGTGACATCTGGGGGGCAAACCGATGTGAGTCTTTTCTTCTTAACACACCCACAAGCTGAAGGAAAGCAAGCACGCGCTGTTCTCTGCTGCACCAGGTACCATGCTCCTCCAGCTGAGCTTCTGACATCTGGGCAAAATCACTGGCATATTTCGTCCTTGAAACGAGACCGGAGATGCCTTGCGCAAGCCATCAAGCTGCTGGTTGGAAGCACGGCAGCCTTTTGGTTACTGTTTGTCACCATGCCTTGCACGAGGAGGAAAAGGAAAGACAGAAGAGATGGGGAGAAATTTAATCCACACTGGAGATGGCTACGGTGAACAAACAAGGCTGAGACCAAGTCCTCCTCCTCCGGGGAAGGGCACACACCAGGTAAGGAATTGATGAGCAAACCGGTGTGGTTTGGAAGTTACACTAGGGAAAAAAGCAGATCTGGGAAACACAAGACAAGAACTGACTATGGCATCACTGCTTCTGTAGAGCACTGGGGTGTCAACACACGACACACAAAAAGTACACGTAGGGCATAAATAGCGCATAGAAACATGACGTGATTATTTAATTACATAATGGACAGTCATCTTTTTCTGCGTGTATAAATACCTATAAAATCCAAACCTTTGTTCTTCTTCTCACCTCAAATGACACCAAGAGCAATTCATAAAATCCAAACTTCAGAGAAGCTGCTATGGAATTCACAAAGTATGCAGCCAAAATCACCCATAAAGGAACATTAAAAGCACAGTGTTCCCAGATATGAATTCTTCTTCTTTTCTGGAGAGGAAGCCTCCAGTTTGCTCTCCTAGATTATTTTTTAGTAATGTATGTTACTAAAAACTGTTGGTTTTGCCCTTGGTACCCAACAGCACACGCTTCCCAAGCCCGCAGTCATTGGGATCATTCATTGCTAGGGGCTGTTCCCACCCCGACCCTACTACATTTATTTACCTGGACGTGCCAAGGGTCGACAGAAGATGGGGATCGTGACCTATGCCAGCGCTTCCTGCGCCGCAGATGCACTGACACGATGCCATCAACCCCAAAATTCCGCCTACCTTCATTTGGCGCAGCCGTCCCATGAGATCCATTGCTGCCCACCCCGGGAAACACCGCTCCTCCTCAAACACACCAGCAAACTGTGCCCCGCAGCAAGGCGTATTTTAGCTCTGAAGCAGACAAGCACAGCCTCAACACGGAGCAGTGGAAACGCCTCAGCTTGAACTTACAAAGTCTGCAGTGCCTCCAGCATTCCCCAGCCCATCGACAACTCGATGTGCTGACCACTCACGCGTACTACGTGCACGATGCGCGCCTGTACATACGCAGGCACAGGGGCGTGTATGCGCCTGCACTGCCACTGTGCTTCCTTCCCCACCGCTTTTTTCCAGCCCAGAAGCACCAGGCTCGAGGTCAAGTCAAACCCATGCCAGCAGCCAGGCACCAAATCACTTCAGGTCAACAGGTATTATCTCAGCATCCAAAGGAACGCTCGTATCGCCACCCCAAGGCGCCTCAGGAACGAGACGAACATTTTGTGGCACTGATGGTCAAGTGCCAGGGCTGCCACAGTCTGAAGCAGCGCCGGCAAGGGAATTGCCATATGCACATACATACGCACCTATAGGTCTCTCTTTCTCTCTCACCCCTATCGTTTACCCTCTCTGTTCCTCAGCATGACTTCCTTGAGGCAGCACCTGCAACCTGCACATTCTCAGCACAGCAACAACCACCCTGAGCAGCAGGGCTTCCAGCTCTCTGGGGGATGCTAAAAGTAACGGCAGCTTCTCCTGCTCCCTCCAGGCATGAGCAGTTGTTGACGTTTCCCACCTCCTGGGCACAGAATCCAGGTGCTGGGGGCTACCTTTGGTCACCCACAACTGCAAGACCAATGCCAGCAGCAGCGTTTGTCACCACGAGCAAGCACAGAGCAGCACTGTGGCCAGGCTCAGCACCTTTTCCTATCGAGGGAGCCACGTGGGAACACAGCCACGGCCTCCTTGCCAAGAGAGGAGCAACAAGAAGTTCCCTTCCCAGCTCTCCGAGCCGCTCCAGAGCCAAGCTGACCCTCTTCAGACCCATACTCAGATTATACATGCCACCACCCATCACATACCCAGGGGAACTGACCAAGCGGCTCCTGTTGTCCCACACGGGGACAGCAGGAGAGGAGCAGCTGGGGTGCAGGCACCCAGCCCTGCACTCTCAGCAGGGAGTCAGGGTCGCTGCTTCAAACCAAAGCACAGCCTGGTGAAATAAGGCAGAACTTACGTGGGCACCTTCCCTTCTCCCGTGACGGAGACATGCTGGTGCCTGCTTCTCCAAAGGGAATGCGCTCGGGCACCGGCGTTTCTTGTCGCGTCCTTTCCCAGCATCACCCTGAAAAAGCACTGACACAAGGTCAATTGCTGCGTCAGCCCGGGGGGGTTCCGTGCCCTGGGGGTTGGGGGGGAAGGAGAGGGGTTCCGTGCCCCGGGGTTCATCGGGCGACCCACGGGTAGCAATCGCCTCTCTGGGCACAGACCATTCTCCATCCAGCCTGACCGCGGGTACATTCCCACCTCGCTTTCCGGCCCGGCCGAAACCTCCCCAGGGAAAGGGCGCGGAGGAGACCCCCGCCTTCAGAGGCGAACCAACCGCCCCCAGCAGCCAGAGGCCCAGGCCGCGCCGAGGGGCCCATCCCGGCCCATCCCCCACCATCCCAGGGCCGGCCGGGGCCCCCCCATCGGATCGGATCGGATCGACCGGTGCCGACGCTCCCCACCACCGCCGATGCCCCACCCCGGCCCGTTTCCCCACCACGTGGCTCCTGCGCCCGCCGCCACCAGCAGAAAGACCGTCACGGCGCGGGGCGAAGGGCCCTCCCGGCAGGCCGCCGCTATAGCTGCCGTCGCCAATCGCCTAACCCGCGCAGGCGCAGTGCGGCGGCAGCACGGCGCGGCAGGATCTGGCACCAGGAGGTCGCCCTGCGGCTGGAGGTCCCCGGCCGGGCCCGGTTGTGGGGGCCAAGTCCCGGAGCGGGTGGGGGCAGCGGCGCTTGCCCCCCGAGATGATTACCCTGGTTACCGGCGGTGGCTCCGCCGAGGCGATCCCTGCCGGGCGGGAGCGCGATGTGGGGGCTGTACATGAACGCGCGTAACGCGGGTACGGAGCAGTTAAAGCCGCTTTGGAGTTATTTTTTCGGGCTGTGGGGGTGTTTGCAGGAGGGGTGAGGAGATTATGGGAGGCTTTGGGGGTTTGACAGGTTTTGGCGGGGGTGCTGGGTGTTTTTAACCGCAGCCGGCCCTGGCCCGGCGCGTCGCAGCGCTGCTCTCCCCGCGGGCGGGTGCGGTGTTACTTCACGGCGTTCGACGCTTCCTTAAACGGCGGGAGCGCCGTTTCGGGGGGCGGGGATGGGAGCGAAGCGTTCGGGTGCGTAGCTTGGGTGAATTCACAGAAGGGTTGAGATGGACGGGGCCTCTGCAGCCCCCCCGAGGCCGCTCAGAGCCCCTGGCCCGGCCCCGCGTCCTGCTGGGTTTTGCCTCTCTGCAGGGGGGAGGCTCCACCGCCTGTCGGGGCAACCTGCGCCAGTGTTCGGCCCACCCCCGCAGTTAAATTAAGCTCTGTGTTTTCTTGCGTTCCGGTGGGATTTCACCTTAATTTGTCAGAACTTGTGCCCGTTGCCTCTTGCCCTCTTGGTGGGCAGCACTGAGGAGCTGGCTGGATGGCCAAGACCAGAGAGTTGTGGTGAATGGAGCTAAATCCAGTTGGCAAGCAGTTGTGAGCGGTGTCCCCCAGGGCTCAGTTCTAGGGACGGTCTTGTTTAATATCTTTATCAACGACCCAGATGAGGGGATTGAGTGTGCCCTCAGTAAATTTGCAGACGACACCAAACTGGGTGGTAGTGTGGATCTGCTCAAGGGGAGGAGGGCTCTGCAGAGAGACCTGGAC
>BOSO01008973.1:0-52413 GCA_018403395.1 Gorsachius goisagi | reverse complement strand
GTGGGGGCGTGGCCAAAGCGTTCTCCGCGGCCGGACCGGGCCGGGCGGGCGGGCGCCCTCGGTCTGGCGGTGGCGGCTGAGGCGAGCGACGGAGCGCGGAGGCCGGGGATCAACGGCATCGCGACGAGCGGGTGGGCCCGTATGGGGGGGTTGCGTGGGGCCGTCGGTTGATCTCGGCGTTTACCGCCGCCTCCCGGCGCGATGTCGAATCCCGGTACCCGCCGGAACGGCTCCAGCATCAAGATCCGCCTCACAGGTAACGGGGCGGTGGCGACGCTGTGTTTCTCCCCTCCAACCGTGGGGCCCGGCTTCCCCTCCCCTCAGGCCGCCGGGACGGGGAGGGGGCGCGAACGCGCCCCCTCCCCGTCCCGGCGGCCTGAGGGGAGGGGAGGCCGGGCCCAAGGTGGGGTGGGGGCCGGCGGCGTGAGGGGAGGCCGTGGGGCCGAGACGGCGGCGACCGCGCTCCGATCGTTCCTTAAGTTTTATCCGCCGTTTTCCAGTCCCGCTTCCATCTCCGTGGCCTCTCTTAATTCTTTTTTTTGGGTGGGCGGGGGGGCTGATCCTCCCCCACCCCGCACCCCCCCAGCTTCCCCGGTGTGGCGCCCACCGGCTTGGGAGGGGCTTTTTTGGCGGGGGGAGGGTATCCCTGTCTCCCCCTCTCCCTTCCAGCAGGCCAGGGCACCCTGCTCCTTCCTAGGGTCTCTTCTGCACCTTCCCCTTTGGGGGGGTCCCTGTGTGTCCCCCCGCCTTGGCACCCTTCCTAGGGTCTTTTCTGCACCTTCCCCCACACGGGAGGGGTGTCCTTGTGTCCCCCCTTCCAGCAAGCCAGAGCACCCTGCTACTTTCTGGGGTCTCTTCTGCACCTTCCCCCGTGGAGGGGGTCCATGTGACACCCAGCCACCCCCCCACCAGCGGGCCAGGACACCCTCACTTCCTGGGATTTCCTCTGCACCTTCCACAGGGGGATTTCCAGGGCCACCTCTCCCACAGACTGGTTTTCGGCGAAGCCTTTCATAATTTGCCTTGCTTCGCTTTAGTTAACAAACCCCCCCCCGCAGCCTCCCGTGTGCCGAGGAGGAGAACTCAGTTCCCGAGGAGAACTCAGTTGCTGATGTGAAAACATACGTTTAGTTGCTTTTAGCTTTTTTTTTTTTCTCCAGTGTGGTTTTTTATTTTCCCCTCTTTCCTCGCAACTTGCTCTCGCTTGGTAAATCGCGCATTCAACTTTTGAAGTTCCTTCCCTGAGCGAGAGGTGACACCAAAAGCGGTGTGTGTCGTGCCTCCTTACGAGGCCTCTGCCAGGGTGCACCTATGGATAAGCCAATTTCATGTTGCACCCTGAAAGATCTGGATTAAGTCTTCTGGAAGCTGCACCGGTTGATGCCGAGACTGCTTCTTTAATGGGAAGGGGCACAGTTTCTGCTGTGTGAATTATTATTAAATAAGGCCCAATCTAGTCTTCCAAAGGCAACAGGTGAATGCTTGGAGATCTCTTGGGCTGAAGGAGCCCCGGTGCTGCTCCGAAGTCACTAGCATTGATCTACCTAGAGCTGTTTCTGTGGGTGCATAAAACATTGTCAAATAATGAGAAAACCATGCTAGTTAAACTTCAGTTACAGGTTAACTTGCTTCTGGCATGTAACGCAATCAATCAGAAGCAGCTCTTCAAAAAAAAAAATCCTGGTTTTCTTTTAATCCTTTTTTTTTTTTTTATTCTGCGCTGCTTGTGCTTTAGAAGACCAAAGTTTGTGAGGATAATAGAAATCTGAAAATCCTTTTCTTGGACATGAGAAAGCTGAAAATACTTTTAGGGTGTATGGATGATGTTTGATCTGAAATTAGTTTTGTGGTGATGTATACTAAATGTCAAGTCAGTCATTAATGTGGCTTATTTTTATGCAAGTCAGTCAATAAAAGTGTTGTGAGTTAAGTAATTTATGCCGTGGTCGTAGCCCTTCTTCTGAGCTGGAGGATGTAATTTGAATAACAGACAGAAGCGGTTGGTTTTAATTTTAAAGGATGAATGCTGCATCAAAATGTTTTCTAACTTTTAGCGTGCACTCATATTTTCTCTTAGCTGAGAGCATTTTCTGGAAGAGGCTGAAGTTTCAGTTTATTGAGCAACTTGGTGGGTTTTTTTTTTTTTACTTTTTTTTTAAACTATATTGAAGAAATCTGCTTGCTCAAACACATCCTCTGTTTTTACAAGCATGCAGCCTGGGTGGTGTGACAAAAATTGCTGTGTTTAATAAAAAATAAATTGCTTGGGGAGAGGTTTAGCATTAGAATCATTAGGCAATGCTGTATTCTTGGCTTTGCTGGAGACTAGCCTGCTGACTTACCTGTTTCAAATAGCCGCAGCTAGCGTGGCTTTTGTTTTCTCATCTGTTTTGCTGTTGGGAGATTTGAGCAGATTTAAATCAAGACAGAGGACCTCTTCTGTTATGATTTACTACCTGCATTGTGTTTCCTGTGATTAGAAAGCATTTATGTTTTGCGCTACTGAAAATAGCTGTGTAAATACCACTTAGTCTGAAGGTGCCTGTGAGTGTTACTGTCTAAATGGGAAGTGAATGGTGGTAGAATCTTTCATGCTTAAAGACTTTTTTTTTTTCTTGTGTATTGGAAAGGTATATGTATTGGCAGTCTGTTGGGATTATTTTATTAAAGTGAATGTATCTAAAAGTTCTGGATCCTTGGATGATGATCAGAAATGATCTTCCAGCTTATACAGAATGGTGTCAGTCTTATCACGATACAAATCATAATGAAGTCAAATGGCAAATCAAACCCCAACACCAGCAAGTAATTTGGGTGGCAGGTTAAAATTACTGTGTCCTATGGTTCTCAAACATGCCAATTTCTCCTTGTACCTCAGTGTCTCCAGAAGCCTGTTCCTCTTATTTCCATTGGAGCTTTCACCACTGCTCGTGTAGGAGCCAGAGAGATTCATGGCCTTCCCTCTTGCCACTTGAAGTGGTTCTAGGCAAAGAAAGGCAAAACTCATTGTTAAGTCCGTGGTCTCTTTGTGTCCGCAGCAGGGTAGTGCAACAGTGGCGGAATTATCAAAACAGGGATGAAAATAATAAAGTGATATTGTGAGTGCATGCGCTCAAAAAGTCCTCTCGGGATTTTCTGGGTTGGGGAGGAACGTGATCCACAGGCCAGGGACCTTCGCAGAGCACGTGTCCCTTTCTTACCAAAACCTTTGTTTGCTGCTGCAGTCGCTGCTCCCTGGGGAAGTTCCAAAGGGTTCATCATCTCCAGGGCTTATACGCGTCTTGCTCATACTGTTATATCACCCAGAAGTACCTGTGAAAACTGCAGTCTCATTGTGCTGAAGACGTTCCTATTCCAGGTAGCTTGCAGGTGAAGATTGCAGATGGAATTGGAAAGACTGTGAAGAAGTGGACTACAAACATGTAACTCTTCCACCAAAAAAAGCTGCAAGTTGTGTTCTGGCTGCATCGGTACTGGCTTTTTCAGCAGGGTCTCAGCTGAGGTGTTAAAAGCTGGCTGGCTTCTGCTACTGTTGAGGAACTGAGAAAAGGTTGGGAAGGAAAAGACATTAGTTTAAACTTTATGGATCACTTCATAGATGGAGCTGGAAGGTGGGGAGGATCTCGTGTGTAAGGTCAGGTGTCCGTGTTGAGGACTGATGGCAAAACCAGTTTCTTTAACAGAAAAGCCAGAGAATACAAATAATCGTCTCCAAGCATCTTGCTTAGCTACGGTTCAGAGTACTCGAGAGTGTAAAAATGCATTCTTCCTCGGCAGACCTGGCCTGGAAAGGTGCTGGGCTGCTGCTGGTGGTGGTTGCAGTTTTGGAGGGAGGGTACAGGTGAGAGCCCTCCCAGTTGTGAGGGGGAGGAAAGTGCAGTGTCAGAAGCATCAGGGAGGAGTGAGGAAGATGATGAGGAAGCAGATGCCTTCTGTCAGGTGAGGGGAAGAGCCGGGGGGGGGGTGGGGGGGGTGGGATTTGTAAGTGACAAGTTTGATTCCTGTAGGAAAGTTGGTGGTGCTTGGCAGTGGTGAAGAAAGGGAAAGAGGAAAGGGGCAATGCAGACGAGTATCCTGAACGCCACTTTCAGTTCACTGTAGTCAGCACAGTTTAGGGAAGTCCTGTCTACAAAACCTGACCAGTTAGCTGGTAAATGGGTGGCTTCGGGTCTTTCATGTAGTCCTTAAATTACCAATGCATATCTGCAAAAAGAATGCAACGACTTCAAGTAGGAAATAAAATATTACGTTACCTTAAGAGCACCATTCACGTAGGATTGTTTTAAAAGCACAGGTTAAAATGGGTCACAAATGTCAGTATGTTTTGCTTCCCTTTCATGACTAATGTATTGATCACCGCAGCAAAGTTAACTGACTGATCGATAGCAACGCTAATATTGGTGACCTGGGCAGTTTCATGTCTGGTGTTCAGAAACAATGAATATCTGTGTAGGGATCTCTCTATCAGACATCGTAAATACTTGGTAGGCTGTCTGTAGTTTTATGTTCATATATTGGAAAGACTACAGGTTGCAGGCTTAAGAGCACTGGTGCAAGAAGGCAGGGATGGCTGGCTGGTCAGCCCAGCCTGCCTCGGCATTTGGAATTAACACCGAGCTGGTTTTGTGCGGTGGGGAACACGGTGGGAAGCAGCAGTTTAGAGGCTCCAAATTTATTTTGCATGATAACCTGGGAGTAAGTCAAAACCTATGTCTTGTTATTTTCTTCGCATAAGGATTTTCTCTGCTCCATGTCTTCTGGGAGCGGGTTGCCTGGTTGTGGTCGGAGCGCTGGGCTGGAACTCGACGTGAGCTTTGCCGCAGATTTCCTGTGCGATGCTGAGCGAGGCGCTTAAGCTCTCTCTGCCTCTCTTCCCCATTTGTGTTATGAAGTAGTAGCATTTTCACAAAGGTAAATTTGTGGCTGTTCAGAGGCCCTTGGATAGGGATGGCAAAGAGGCTTGGGGCATACAACTATGGGGACTTTAAAAAAAAAAAAAAAAATTTGCTTTCATGGGGGGAAGCGCAGAGCGCAGCCTTTGCAGCCGGCCAGCTGGCATCTTTGGGCTGCCGGAGTGTGAATCCAAAGAGCAGCCTTTTCCTCTGGGCAGGCTATGGG
This sequence comes from Gorsachius goisagi, assembly GCA_018403395.1. Classification (NCBI taxonomy): domain Eukaryota; kingdom Metazoa; phylum Chordata; class Aves; order Pelecaniformes; family Ardeidae; genus Gorsachius; species Gorsachius goisagi. The sequence continues at coordinate 47,295 of BOSO01008973.1, read as the reverse complement.
TAGTGAGTCTCCCTTTTTTTTTTTTTGTTTTTTCCCAGTAAGTCAAAGCTGTGCCAGCATCATTGTGGAAGTAAATTAAATCTCCAAAAGGAGATTGTTTGAATATCCCCCCTCAGGAAGGGAAAGTGGAAACAATAACTACTTTATTCCTAACTTAAAACTTTCTTTTATCAAATTGAATGTCTTCATACAAAGAAATGCAATTTGGGATGTGGTTGTGCAGTTACTTAATGATTTCTTCTTTTTTATTCCATACTACCCACTGGTCTAAGAACAGTGTTCTCATCTGTTTCCTTAAACAACAGCTTTATCGCACTTCTAAAATTTTGTAGCGTCATACTTTCTCTTTGTGTTGCAAAATTAAGCATCAATTCCAGGGTAATATAAGCAGTGTTTCCAATTTCTCAGCGAAGGAGTCTGTTTTACACCACGACATTAATGCGTGTCAGGTAGCTGACCTCTTACTGACAGCAACTCAGACGCTGCAAAAACTGCCACGATAAATAAAGATAAATGAGACCCCTCGGTTATTTCTGTAGCTGGCTGGAGGTGTGCTTGGTGGGTCACAGAATGAAGTACTGTACGGAAATACCGTCCATGTGTGTTTTGGAGGTTTACCTGGATCGCTGCCCAACTTGAAGCAAGTCCAGTTGACACGCTTAACGTTGGCTTAATCTGGTTAGATTACTTGCTGCTATTTATGGTTCCACAGTTAACTACTTGCTCGGCTGCCTTGGTTTGGGCTGTGGTGGTTGAGGTAGCGTGATAGGGCAGAGTGTTTGGAAAAGAGGCGGTTAAATCTGTTGGTGTAGTGTATTTGTGACGCTCAAGTATGTACACAGAGCAACTCATTTAAGACTTCAGTGAAGAGAATATTTTAAAAAAAGAAAAAAAAGCTGGAGGAGATGGTTCCATCTGCCATCTTTTTCCCTAAGTGAGGAGTTGAATCTTTTCTGTTATGTTTTCCCATTATGATTCCTCTGGAAATTGTCAAAATATTACTGTGAAAAGGACCAAGTTCTGGAATATTATTGAATGCTTTTACCTGCATTAGTGCTTTGATATTTTTCAGAAAAACTGATGCTGATTTATTCTCCCAGAGTGAAACAAGCTTGGATTACCCTGTTATTGAAAATGGCTTATTCTTTCCTATGCCAGCAGTTGAGGGGGGGAAGAAGTCAGTGAGATCTTGAGTTTGGGGATACTTGTTGACAATCACCGTTTTCTCCTGCTGCGGATCTGTTTAGGTTTTAGGGTATGTGTGTGTCGATCTTGCGTATAGTCCTCGATGCTCTTGCCGACACTGGAATGCCTCCTCTGTTGACGGTGAGGACAGCACTACAGTTGATTGACTTCCATCTTTTTTACCTTGTTATCATCTTACCTTCTTTAGCCATGTATATTGGAAGGCATGAAGTTAAGCATGCAGGTAGTTGACTTTGAGCACTCGTCTTGTGGCTGGTAGCAAGGAAGCTGTGCTGCTCTTGGATTGTTTCAGGTGCTTACAAATGAATTCCTGCAGACATTGCTGCCATAACTCAAGATGTTATCTCTTTGTTAGTCTGCTGACCCCCACTGCCAAAAATTTGTCACCCACCGTGAGAAAACTGGTGGAAGAAAACCTGTGCTCATACTTCAGTTGCTTCAGTGTAGATTCAGCTTCTCTGTTCTTCTAGCTCAAGAATTGAAACTAAGATGCTAGACTTTGAAAAGCTGAGGTGTATGAATGTGTTGCCTCCTCTTAGGAGGAGTTGACCTTGGGAGGGAAAAACAGAGAGAGAGCAGTGATTTCTTAAACCAAGCAGCAAGCTTTGCTAGAGCTTGTTTATTAGTATGTATCAATTTATAAAAGATTTATTTAAGTATTAATGTAATATAAGAAGAAACCTGCACACATGTTTGCTAAAGAAGAGGCAGTAGGTCCATAACAGGTTAAGATGCTACATGTTTATAAACTTTGGTTTGCATCTCTTTGAAGGGAAATTCAGTAATTTCAGAGAGGAGATCCCTGGGGATATTTTTCTCTGTTTTCCATCTCTATCTATCTTTGTGAAAGTCATAAAACGCAATGGGGGGACAGAGCAAAAATGTTGGAAGTTTTTCTTTCAAATATTCTCTTATGAACTGGCAAGTACATTGGGAATATTTGGGGGTATAGGAGCTGGATGATAAATTTGACGATACTCTAGTTGAATTGTCAGAATAAGCATGCATGCTGTTTTAGAAAGAATCTCTCCACAGGGCTGTAATAGCTTGATGCCTTCCTCTTCAGTAAGTCATTTTTGTCAAGTTAAAGGCCAGAATTCAAACTGGCTTGTTGTCAAGGACACTAAGCACAGCAGGCAAAAATCCCCAAGGCTACCCAATTCACAGCATAGATAGATAAAGCTGGCAGAGCATGGTTTACTCTTCCTCCCCTCCCCCATGAAAAATCCTCTTGCCTGGTTGTTGTTTTATTTTTTTTTTGAGGATATGGACACTATTATGCATACTAATACAATTTAACAGAAAGTATTTAAATGGAAGGTTTGTTCATCTGTTTGTGGGTAAAACAATCCATTATTGTTTGGGAGTAATGCTAAAATAATGCACAATCCCCTCCAGTGACTGCGTGGTGCTAGAGGCTGCTCTGCCGTTCCAGCTGTGCTCACCTCCACCACAGCTGGAGGGAATTGTCATTGGCACAGGACTGGCTCCAGCATCTTGTCCTGGTGAGCACTGGCCCTTTACGTTGCCCGTTGTGTGATGAAGCAGTCCAAATGGGTTAAGCTCATAATCCTAAATCGTGCTGTTATGACCATAAGAAATGATGGAAAATCCTGTGGAATTAGGTGTTTGTAATAGCTTTCTATTTTACGCTTTGGTTCCTTATTCTCTCTTAAGAATATACAGCAGCCCATTTAGGAATAAAGGGCAATGTTAAACCGCGCTATTAACTTCAAGTATTATTGACCACTAGAATACTTCAGCAATATTATGTGTCCCTGAATGTCCTCACTAATGTGCAGTTTTAGCCATGGTGGGTTTTTTGAATGGTAGATGTTTCTTTCCCAATTGATTATGAAGAAGCCCTGCTGAAGAAAATAAAATGTTTCTCTTTCTTTCATATATAACCTGGTATTATCTTTCTCTTGCAGTAGTTTTTGCTTTTACTGGTGACCAGTAGTATGTAAAGAAATATTTTTGATAGGATGCAGTCTTTTTTCTTCCTTAAGTTGATGAGGTCTTTCTCAATACATTTTATTATTTAGAGTTAAATGGCATTTTTGTATGAGTGAAATAGGAGGAATAGCGTTTCCTTTGCCCTTTTTGTATGTTTGCATTTTTGTCTTCCGTAAAAATCTGCCTATTTCCTCTAATGGTTAGACTGAAATAAAATGCATATGTTATTATCAATTTAAAGTTTCTACACTTGTTTACTTCACAAAATGGCAAATTAAAGTTGCATCTGTTAAAATCTATTCTTCTAAATTAACCTCCCTAATTTCCATGCCGCTATATTAAAAGCTCTGCTTTGGTTTTTTCTCCGTGAAATAAAGGTTAAAAACCCACTGAAGATAGTTACCTTTTTGTTTATTTTGAATCCAAGGCAACTGCTAACATCAGTCTGAACGCTTTTTTCTTAATTTTGACTTTTCCTTGCACCCCGAATGTGGTTTGTATTGCATCCCCAAGGTAAACTGGACATTACAGCAGAGAAGTCAGTCCCTGTGGTCAGTGCTTTTACACCTGCTAGTACAGAGGGGTGTATGACCCAAAAAGTTTCTTGAAAAGGAAACATCTTTTGAAATGCATGTGTTCCATTTTACTGAAGTGCAAAAGCAAAAAAAAAAGTCCAGACTGCATATGAAAATGAACTGAGTGTATGGGTTGTGCTGTTGCTTTAACATATCTTTTTCTTTTTTTTTTTTTGACTACACAAGTGCAGAATTTAGAAAAGCGAGGAATTTTTATTTGATTCAGGCTTGCAGTGATTGATATACTTCAGGGGAAGCCTTGTTCTTTACCCTTGCAGCTGGTGTGTTTTGGTGCAGACATTGTTACAAGCATGTGAGAACTTCAGTTTAAACTCGAAATTAAAATGCAGAGGTGTCATATTCTACAAGTGTAAGTCTAATTAGTGGATACCTCCTTGTTGAAAGGTTTCTTGACTGTTTAATGGGGAGACAATCCATTAGATTTGGTAAAATTTGGGTTTGGAATTGAGTAGGTGAGTATAAGCTAAAGTTCTGATGTCAGCCTTCGAAAGAATAATTGGGTGAATTTTCTAGGTTCTTGAAATGATGGTTACTTCAGCGTTATATACTAGTAGAAATTAGAAGCAGTATCTCTTGTATCTCTTTCTTAAACATCTGCAGACAGGTAACCATCAAGCTAAGTACTACAATGGACACGTTCATAGTTCATGTGTCTGTAAATACCCCCCTAAACAACAGAGCAGAGGGAGCAGAAATGGCTTGGGGGGTGGGGGGGGTGTGAAAGCCTGAAGCGTCGGGGCTTTTGGAATTTGCAGAGAACTTCTGCGTATCTAATTTTTCATCTCCCAGCTCTCTCTTATGTGAAGGGTTTTTATGCCATGATCTGCTGATGCATTTAACCCACTCCTGAAATTGTTTTTAACCAGAGTGAAAATACTTCTGTTGGGGTTCCCATTTCCCAGATGAGTGCTGCAATACAGGTGAGAGAAGGTGAAAGGCGTAAGTGAAGTTTTGGGAGCTAGTAGGTGCCAGTGAGTGGCACAACTGTTTGAAACGCAGCATGGTCCATCAGCCTGTGAATGTTCTGGAGTCAGAGAAGGGTTCCAGATTGTGAACTTAATGACTTTGTTTGACTTGGTAGTTGTGTGATGTAACCAAGCTAAACTGGGGTTTGAATCTTTGCCCTTGCACCTTTTCTGAGAGATCCCATAATTCATTAAATAGCCTAACATTAAGTTTGCTACTGCAAAAGCACAGGCTATAGGAATAAATATCTGGCTCCTCGTAAGCCTGACTTCTGCGTATTGTACAATAATTACCTATAGTATGCTACATGTACATCTAATAGGCCATAATAGGAGCACCTACATCTTCTATTCCTTCCTTCTAAGATTTTTAGGGAATTGAACATTAATAGACTTCTTTTTTGTGACATATTAATTAGATGTGTCTGTTACAGGATGATAAACCAGCACAGGTAGGACAGTCAGTTGGCCAGACTGACACCAGCGTGCAACCTCTAGATCTGCTTAGGGTAATGTAATCAGTTCCAATAATTGCACTGTCGCCAGCTCTTATTAGTAGTGGTCTAGAAGGAGACTTAGGCAAACAAAAGAAACATGTAAATGGGTGCTTTTCTATGTTGTGTTCTATAGTTTAAAATTAAATACCTTCTCTGAGTTAGAGGGGTCTGTCTGGTAACAGGATAAATAATACTTCAGTGTAATCCAACAGTTTGGCTTGGACTCGCAGTCACAAGTGTTTTATTTTCTTTTTTAGTTCAATCAAAGAAGTAATTTGACTTGTCGACAAATTATGTTTTGATAAACTTCAATAGAAATTAGCAAACCAGCCATCAAATGGGATTTATAAAAAGTTGCTTGGGAAAATGTGTTGTAAGTAGTCTGCAATTCAAGGCATTTCCTTCGCAGGATGCTTATCACGTCTGCATGTGCTACTTCCAAATTGAACTAGAGCATAGATGAGAACTTTTTTTGATAAAAGGGAGGAGGAAAAAAAAAAGAAAATAAAGCCTAGTTGGAAAGTAGTACCAGTTTTTTATCATTGCCTGTAAATCCTACAAGTGTGCGGAGAGAAAGCAGACTTTGAAACACCAGAAGGAATCAGTTTAATATGTGACGTTTGAGATGATGCTGGCAGTATCAATGTGATTGAAATAGTCATTGGAGGAGTGGTGAGTAAATATACTACAAGCCTTTGGATAAACTGACTTCTCTGTGATAGTCTGTATACCAAGTACAGGCAAAATGTCCTGCTTGTTTCTGTGATGTGTCTTTACCAGGGTGGCTGTATCAGGGGAGCAGCTGCCAGTTTTAGGGATGGTCATGCTTCCAGCTGCCCATTTAGAGCTCCTTTTTTATGATAACAACCAAAGACTCATGCAGGAGGTCCCTGTCATAGCTGCCAGCCTCTTCTGGGGTGGTGAAATTAAGATGTTGAAAGACCAATGGGGAAAAAGGATCCAGCAAATATTTTTGTGGGGGATTTCTTCTAGATCAGAAAGCTGATATTAATCAGTTTTCCAGGCTTTTGTCGGTTTCACAAATCGGCAGTTAAACCTGGCACGCAGAAGCTGTCTGCAGATTTTGGGAGATGGTGCTGCCTTAGTTCACCATCAGGCTGATGGATAAACTTAGGGGACAAGCTTAATCTTCTTTCCAGACTAAAAAAACTACCAGGCTGAAAATGGGATCTCACCTGTCATTCTCCTCTAAATAATTTTTCGCTCTTCATCTGATTTCAGTCAAATTTGATAAGGTCAGAGATGTTACACGTACTGGGTCTGTAAGACTTGTGGAGATGAGCATCTTGAATGAATCCCCCCTCCCTCAGCCCACTGGTGCTACCGGAGGGGGGTGAGGAGGGGTGCCCAGTCCTGGTCCCAGCCGTGCAGACAGGAGATGTCAAGGGAGCAGCCTGGGAGAGTGGGAGAGGGAGCTTGGAGGTAGGAAGGGGAGAAAAATGTGTATCAAGCCAACCACATCTGCAGGTAAATCAAGCTTAATGAATTAAACTCCTAATTGCACAACTGGACTGAGAGTGTTTGGGGTTTTTTGGTTTCATTTTTTTTTCCCCCAGAACTTAACATTTTCTGAGGGAAGCATCCTGATGACTTTATCAAGCACCTGTAATAACACTCCCTATGTGTTTGTTTTGACTTAGGGGTTTTGTTTTGCTTTCTAACCCAGATGAAATTGTGTGTTAATTCCTTACACAAAGATTCATCTGCGTCCTGTGAGCACGTCGCTTACAGCATCAGCCAATGCATCAACCTCCTACTGGCATTTTTTAATTAAAAGAACAGCACTATCACTTCAAATTAGTGCCACCGAGCTTATTTTAGTAAGGAGTGAAATCGCATTTAAGGGTTTTTCCTCTTATGAAAATTGTTTATTAAATTTTGCTCTCTTTTGACTTTATCTAGTCATTCAGTGCTTGACAATATCAGATTCCTAGGTGTGCGAATCCTGTTAGTGATATGAATGCAAATAAAAGGCTTGCTTTTAATATCTCAACTATTTGATAAATAGGAATCACCTTCTCGAAACCATACCGACATTAAGTTATTTTATGGTTTCCACAAAGCACCCGTTAGCCTGTTTTCAAGTGCATTCCCTGTGTTGAGAAGGTAGTGAGTGAAGAAATAGATTATTTCTGGGAGCTTCTGTGTCATGAACTGTGAAGAGATGTTTTTTGTAATCCTGTTCAGTGAAATTATTAGGTCTCTGTTATACTAAATTACTGTGAGAGCAAGTAATATATCCAGTGAGAGCTACCCCTAGTGAGAATTTTCCTCGTACAGCATTTCATTTTATCTGGAATATTAGCACTGTTAACCCTCCGTGTGAACTGTAATGTATGGATCTATTTAATCAATTTAAAATGGAAAGCAAACGTCTTAGGCTTTGAACCAGCTGTCCTCATGTATTTTATTTTTTTAAGATATTAAATTTTGGACTTTGGATGTGTTAATATAGTAGTTTGAAAAAGAACTTTTTGTTTAGGAGAACTTTCTTTGTATTTTTTGTTGCAGGATCCTGCAGCTGAGTGCTTTCACTTGCATAAAATCCTACGTCTGAATATGAAACACATACGTTAAGGTTGTATAGGAAGAGGCAGGATATCTTTTCATTCAAGCTCCAGTTTATTTATACAATGCCTTTGATGGAGGTATCTCAAAGCAGTAGTGGCATTATAATTTAGTGACGTAATGGACACTGACATTTTGTACAAGGAAAATAGCAAACAGTTGCTGTTGCAGGCAAAGTGATGAATGTATAATGTTGAGAGAAGGGTAACCAAACATATCCTGGTCAGAATAATGTTCTAAAACGTTTTCATCAAGATCCCAGCCTTTGTGACTGCAGGTTCACTTGGGATTAGAAAGGAGGCTTCCTTCATTGAGTAGCTTGAAAATTGGTTCTTAAAAAAAAAAATTGCCTGGGGGGTGGAGGTCCACATTTGTTGCTGCTAAGCCACTGTTGAGAAACTGAGTTTGCAATGAAAGTGTTTTATTTTTTTAATTAAAAAAAAAAAAAATCTTTGTGAGAATGCTGCATGCGTGCCGTGTGTTATCTGGTTTTGCTCTAAACTCTATTTTTATTTTTCTCTCTGAAGCCAGCCTGTAACTAAAACATTCCTGGCATCTTTTGGCTGGAGATTTAGTCAAGGACGTTTTTTCAGCCTGCTTTCAAGAAGGTAGTTCCAGCCTTTCTTGAAGCTGCTCCAAAGGAAATTTCCTTCCGTAGCGGGTACAGAGACAGTGAGGGAAGTCACTGCTTATGGTCCAAAGGCTTAGTGGCTGTTGTCATGCCCTACCATGCTTAATCTGGAAACAAATGGAAATACTTAAGCTAGCTAGATGGTACAAGATAAGGGTTGGAATCACTCTAGCCATGATGTTAGTTCTGCTTGAGCTCACTCAACTCAGGAATTAGTTTTTAGCAGAAAAATATAGAAAAATATTTCCAACCTAAACAATTCTATGATTCTGTGATAAATGTTTTATGCGCACGAAGGAAAGGGACTGTGTCAATGTCCATAGGTGATGGACCTCCCTCCCCACCTCCTGACTGAATTGAAGGGTATTTGCCATCGCGGATTGGGTTTTCTTGCTCAACCATAGATTGGCTGTAACCAGGCTGTTTGTTTTGTTGTTCATCCCTGGTGACTGTCAGTAGCACTGGGCTGAATAAACAGAGACTATTGATCAAATTTGAAGTCATTAACTTGGCAGTTTAAATAGATGCTGTCCTATATAATTAGAACAAGGGAGTAACACATAGGCTGATACGGCTTTATTCTGAATAAAAGCCTTCTTTTCATGAAATCTTGTTTGGTGCTATTCAGCTCTCAGTGTTGTGCCTCCCGTAGGTCACACAAGAATTAGACATTTTGCTTAAAATACCTAAAGTGAAGAGGATGGCTTTGCTTGTGTAAGAGACTGATGACACTGATACAACGTAGATCTGCTGAACTTTGATACTAATTGGAAATCGTGTTTGGAAGAAGGGGGTGCTAACGTGAGATTATTGGTTAACCACATCCCACTAGAGCATGTCTTGGGGCGGGATACCACTCGGTACGCTCCAGGTGAGCAGCATTGCTTCCAGCTCTGAAGCAGTAGCAGTTTTTGATTGTCCATCTTGCTGCTGCTCAGCTGAGAGAAACACATGCCTGTTAGATCGGGATGTTTATACTCAAAACACAATGGGTGATTAATTATTTCTGGAGGAAGAAGTTTCCTTTTAACAGCTACTGTCGTGCGATGTGCCTGTCAGCCTTCTAAATCATTTTTAACATTTTAGTTGGAGCACGGCCGTAAGACACACAGAGTATTTTGCTGTATGTGTTCTGGACTCCTTGAAGATCCGTTACAGACGACTGGCGGTGTAGTGTGAACACAGCGGCAAGGAGCAGCGATAATCTCATTAAATATATGTGCAGCGTGCGCCTGCAGACAGCCCGGTGCTCCTGAGTCACACCACTGCGAGTCCCTAGAGAGCGTGCAAATTCAGCAGTAGGATGCACGCGTATTGACCCACATTTCCTCAGGCAGAGCAGCAGTCACGTGCATCTCATTGCTTGGAAATCAGATGAGAACTGATGTAACTTGGTTCATCCAGCATTTGCATGACCCAAGCCAAAGTGCTTTTAGGGATTTACCACTTGGGTGACTAATACGTGATTAGGTAGATTGTAGAGAGTGTGTGTATGTGTTCTTGTAGACAACACTTACTATGTAACAACGGCACCATCAAAAAAGTCATATGCATCATTCTCTTATCGTAGCTTTTAAATAGGACTGGTTATTAAATCAGTTTGGTAGGGGTTTTTGTCTCTACCTGAAAGCTTTCATACGAATTCCTAGGTAAGTTTGTTACCTAGGGATGTTTTTCCTGCCACAGATGGACAAATGTCCTATAGAAGAAAATAGTGATTCTGTACTGGGATTAGTAGAACAGGAGTAGGTGAATGAATGATAACAAATTTGGCTTCCAAAAGCTATTAATATCTCTGTAATTGCAGTCTTTTTTTGGAACAAGCCTCGTTTCTGTCCTGTTCTTCTTTCACCTCTGCCACAGCTTCCTTATTCCTGCAGATACACAAGCACACCCCCTCCTTCCCCATTAACTGGTGCCACCGCTGTCACCCCCCGCTCCCCACGCACCCCCTGCCAGTTCAGCGGTGTTGGCCCAGGGCCCAGGCTAATAAGCCGAGACAAGCTTATTGACTGGCAGGTATCCAGTGCCGCTGCTCACCTTTTAGCATCGGTGCCCTTCACAAATACAGCCCTGCGCTCGGTGCTTCCTGTGCTTTTTTCATTTGTAAACAAGGAGGGTTTAGGCTGAGCTCTCTGAACAGATGAAAAAAAACTGCATAGAGAAAGTGGAGAGCGGTTTGTAACATCTTGGGCAGGTGTTGAAAGGGATTGGAACAGGCTGAATGATCACAAAACAAACTGGTGAAGATTTTCGAGTTGAAAATTTCCTGGAATTAAAAACAATATTCTAAACCTGCTGATATACCTTATTCAAAATCAGAAGCGATGCCAAGAATTTAACTTGCGCAAACACAATTTCTCTTTCCTCTTCCTGAATTTAAACGTTGCACCTTTATTTTAGCTTTTTTACTGGAAATTACTAAAGTAGTTTTTCCCTTTTTGTAGCTAGCTACTTAATCAGTCTAAATTATTTTAAAAATTTTACCTGGACAGTCATTTCTCCATTTTTTTTGCATATGCCTCTTGAATCATCTGGAACCTGATGGATATAATTTGACTATGAAATGGTAATGAAGCCTAAAATAGATGCGTGGCTGTATTTTGCCCAATGTCAGCATGCTGAGTTGCTGTAACAGGCTCGTGGTTAGCATTCCTGCAGAACACCGGTCTGACAGTGGCTGCTGCAAGGGCGATCTACCTCCGTACTGATCATGGGATGGCTGTGTCTGTACCAAAGACTGAGCTCTGCTCAGCCCGTCTGAAAGGACTTGGAAAAAATACTGAATAGTGTTTTATTTAAAACCCTGCTCCATTCTCGACATACGGAGAGTTGTCAGTGGTGTGTGACGAATAAAACTGCTCACCTCCTTTTTAGTACAGTTTTGCTACAGCAAGGTGTCCAGGTGGTATTTTGAACAACTCTGGCTTTTTCTGAGGCAATAGCTTTACTTGACTGAGTATATTTAAAAACAAATGCAGTCTTCCCATTTCAGTAATCTATACTGTCTGTTCTGTATTGATGGCAGCTGAAATCCAGCAAAAGAACGGAGATTAAAACTGTTCACTCAACATTACATATACACGAGCTAGTAACAAGGTAATCATCAAGAAGAGAAGTCAGTAGAATGTTTTAATTCCATCTAGCTTGGGCAAATCCTGCCCTTTTCCCCATGAGACACTAAAAGCATTTATACTTCAGTACTAAGATCCAAGTTAGGATCAAAACTTCATTTATTATGGGCTATTAGGCTATGGCACTTCTTTCCAGCACTAGCTCGATCTTGATGATCCGTATGTTTGCTATCTTCAGGTTGATAACGAGAGCCCAGGGAGCTATGGGAAGAAAGAAGTACTTCTGAATGAATTCCAGCTGGTTCAATTTTTGGCTGTCCATTTGCTAAGTAGCCTAGAACAAAATGAACTCATTGCTCTAGGCTTTTGTACACTGTTAACTCTTCACTGAATATTGACTTTCACTGCCCCAGTTTTTAAATCTCTGCTTGCTCTCCGTTCAGAAAGTACTATTCCATCTCATCTGTTTGTTATAATGCTTACCGCAAAACAAGCAACAGATCTGCGAATAAGGAAGGCAAAAGCTGTAAGAGCATGAAAAAGTTTCTTTGGCAGTGTGGCCTATGGCTTTGAAAAGCTTTATATGACAAGACTCGAGGCTTTTTATATTTCTATCCAAACATGTCAAGAAGCACTCGGCATACCTCAGTTAAAATACGGGCATGGAAAACAACTAGATGTGCTAGAAATTAGGGAAAGTTTGTAAGTCATTAGTTAACCCAAGGTATGTGGTTTTAAAGCAATCAAATGGTACTGATGCCTTGCTTGAAAGAAAGAATGCTTTTCATTTACTTGCAAAAAATTTGGGGTGTTGACTGTGCCTCTTGAAAGTCATCCAGTACCTGTTGGAATTTGTCTGGTAGCAGTTACTGAAGTTGTTAGTAGCGCTGGAAGAGGTGCTTGGTAAGTTTTATTCTTTGCAGTAGATTTCTAGCAACTGCTTGTTGCAAGATTGTCTAGTTACTAAAGGAACATAAAGCAAGTCTGAGTTTCACTAAAAGAGCTTTTCCTGAGGTTTGCTCTTCTTAAATACCTGATATTCTATAGGCTAAATTTCTTTTTCTATGGAATTTCTGTATTGGAGATTCTTCACTTGGCTGTTGCAGAATGAATGAAGAAATGCAGATTCTTGAATATTGTGACCATGGGGATCATCAGTGTTAGGTACATTCAACTGCAACTTCTACAAACTACTCTGGCAAAATTTGTTGTTTCTTATTTTCAGTGTTTTCGAAGTCTGGTTGTTTTGTGCTTGTTTTTTTTTTTAATTTGCTGGAAGTTAACTTTAACATCAGCAACGACCTAGGTCACCTAAGCAGTTCTCTTGCCAGCTTCCTGTTCTTGGTTCACAGTGCAGCTTTAGTTTAACACTGAGTTGAGGAGTCCTACTTTGACCAGAGCCAAATCTGTATATTTAGTTTTAAGGTAATGTTCCATGTGAATTGTTTAACTAAAACTCTTCTACTGATACATTTAAGCCCTCATGGGATGAACTAATAGTTTACATAGTTTACAACTTACACATAACTTAACGCAATTCATTTTTTACATAACAGTGTTCTTGCTTTTAAGCAATCTGCTTAGCGCTTGATGAAAACCAGACATTAATTTTGCACTGTTTATTGAAATACCCCCATTGGAAACTTTTGCTCCTATAAAGTTGATTTTGTACCTTACTTGCAGTAAGATATTAAAGAAGCCAAATACTGGTTCTGTCTGGAAAATCAAATCTCAGTTCTTAAATTGAGATTGAGAATTTGTTTTTCCTCCTTTACAATAGTGTTTAACATTCAAATTGCTTTGTTGAAATATTGATGCTACCTGTATGCGAAGGGCTGTAAATACCAGACGCTCTTTGGACATACAAAACATGTGTTGGGTTTTGAACTGAAAAATATGCTTCATTTTATCTTGGAAGTTTTAGACCTTTTACTGTTTGAGAGAAATTCAGTGTTTCTACTGAAATGCTGCTTGGCTGCATCTAGTCAAACTTTGCCAAGATTTCCAATACCGAGGTTTCTGCTTTCACAGGTTTTACGTGTTTTGCAGTGGAAGGTCAAACTTTTTTCTGCTTTCTGCTAAACGGGCAGATACTTTGAAGCAAGACAGTATGTATATGAAGAGAGCTGGAGATAATATTGGGTTAGAAAGTACTGAAGTTGTGTGTTCTGTTCCTATTGCTTCAAAAATGGTTTGCTCCGTGGACAGGACCCCCAAGCTGGATCTGTTTTAATTGGTATGATTGCTCGGGCTTCCTACTAATTCTAGGTCTATGGTAAGCATCCGCAAATGTGTTGCTTCTGGTTTTGGTCTCTTGTTGTGTACTTTTTCCTCCTTTATAAAGCAGCAGAGAGCGATTGTGCAGGTTTTCCTCCTGGACTTAGGAAATGAATGTCTTGTAAAAGCTCTTAAGTCCATTAATTGGGTGGTGTTGGGGAGGTGGGTGGGTGGAATAAAAGCTGCTGTTAATACAGAAATGTACTTGTAACTCGAGTCTCCCAAACTGGTTATAAAACATATAGTTGTAGTAGTGGTATGGGTAGCCCCATAGAGAATATCTGGGAAGAAGGGGAATCTAAATTTCTGTGTTTTATAGTGAACATAACATTTATTGGAAAAGCCTTTTACATACTGAATTAGTAAGCAAATGATCAGCTGCACGGGAGAGTCTTATAAGCTTCTTTTTTGTAATGAAAATAAGGTGTTTTAATGTTTTATACATTTAACTTACGAAAGCAGAGATCAGAGGCGTGTTAAATTAAACACACCTAAATTAAATGCTGACTGAGCAGTAGCATGTGCTGCGCAGGGGCTCTCATTCTCCGTTAGAGGAGTGTCAACTATTTAATATGTTACTTCTGCCTAAGTAATAACCAAGAGCATTCGGGGTTTTTTTTCTTTATTTGATTAGTAATTAACTGTTGTTCATCTTGCATTTTCTAGAGAAACAAATCTATACCTCTGAAGATTTGGATGGTATTTCTAGAAAGGACCTTTTGTTTACTGGGAGTATGGGAGTAGGGCTAGGTTTGAGCTTGATCCCTGGTGCTGCCCAGGACCTGTTGTGGGCAATGTTACATTGAGTATATGATCCTGTTGAGTATTGACATTTGTAGGGATTTGAAAAAGGTGCTTTGAAAACTCCCAAGTGTTAAAAGTGCAGAATATTTTTGGCAATCTTAGTAAAATTAAGTTTGGAATCTGAGTTATGAGTGCATGTGGGTGGAGGAACATGTTTTTCATGCTTTAGGAATTTTTTTCCAGATGCTTTCTCAGTGCTTGGGTAACTATAAAAGCTAAGTATTAAGACTTCAGCATGGATTTATTCCTTAGGTTTAATGTAACTTAAGAAAATTGAGCCACATAGCTTCGTGGCTGTTTTTAACTTTATTATGGCGATGATGTCGCACAGCGCATGTTGGTGTCTGTTTCAAAATGTGAGCCCAAGCATGTGCAAGCTGTGCAGATAAGCCTATCTTGATAGACACTACTTGCTTGAAAATATGAATTATTCAGTGCAAGCGTGTGTGGTTGGAGATACAAGAGATGTAAGGGAAGAAATCTAGAATTGTGTTGATCCCAGTAAATGCAACTTGCACGCTGAAGCATGGAGTAAATGTAAAATGCCCTTTTGTATTTCCGGTAGGAATTTTGTCATTGAAATTGTTTTGTTTAACAGTCAGCCAAGAGATTGTGTTTGCCTTGAGAACCGGGATATTACTCTGTGTGGTTTTACCAGAAATTGTGAGCTCTTTCCAGATATTTCTATTTGTTACTGGTGTGACAGAAGCTGACACGATAGCTGACGCCTGAGCGTACACGTTGTTTCCAGAGAGTTGGGAGACCATTTGTGGACGCTTTCACAAAGGAAGAACTTGACTGAATTTGGGAACTCTCTCTCTACAAAATTATTAATCCACTTGGTTGTGGTTCTGGTGGGGGCGGAAGCCTGAGTTTTCAAAACCATACAGCGGATGTAAATGCCTTTATGTTCTGTTAATGTTTTCTCTGGTAAAACTGTGTAATTGCTAGGGTGTTTTTTTGAAAATGGCTGTAAAATTAAGGTAGTAACAACTGTCTTGCCTCTTGAATTCCAGTTTGCTATGAAAGTGGTTGTGCTTTGAACGCATTGGGAGACAGTCTGCAAAGAAAAGGTATGAGGATGTGAGGGAAGGCAGTGCTTCAAGGGCATCTTGATGACAGAGGAGGCTTCACCATTTATGGTCTTGCTCTTGCCTGTATTTCTGGCTGTATTTCTTACAGCTGAGCAGTCCCTGTAGGGCCAAGAAGAATGGCTAGCTGAAGGTGGTGGAGCAGTGGTTTATGAAAGGTTTGCCCTAAATTTTTTTTGTTTGTTTGTGGGTTTTTGTTTTTGTTTTTTAAAAAAGCCCCTGGAAGTACAATTTGAGTGAGAAATAGGAACTTTGGTACATGGAGCAAATAAATTCCATAGACAGCTTCTGCTTTCGGAGCTGAGGCTGAGCTGAGGGCATGTCTGCAAGACTCAAGCCGTCGGGGATGCTTGGACTTTATGTCTATCTAGGAAACAGGAGACTGTAGAGAATGTGAGAAGGTTCTTGGCCTGGATTAGAGGAAGGCATAGTGAAGTTGTAAGAAAACTGATGTAATAGCCAGGATTTAATGAAAGATTTAATCTGGGAGAGGTAGCCTTTATCTCAGGCATTTGTTATGGGTGAGCAGAGGGGGAAGATGAGAAAGAAAAGTTAGTATGAGGGATAATTGGATATGCTTGTTCCCACCTCTCTGATTTGTGTGCCTTTCTCTGATTCTGTACATCAGCACTAATTCAGCTTCCTATTGATCTCCTTTTTTTTATCCCTGCAAAGTTCTTCAGCTAATTCCATAACTCTTAGTGTTTCTGCAATTTTTTCATCTCAGTCAGTTCATCCTTAAAATTGCTTTACTGGTCTTGTGTTGCATGCAGTCTCAGTGAACTGGGAATTTAATGAGTCTTGTTCTTCCAATAGTCCTGTACTGTTTTTGTTAATGATTCATATTATTGAGGGCTAAACCAGCCCTTGCTGGTGTGTATGTGGAGACTTTCTGTTGGTCAGTGGCCAGGAGGATTTTTCAGTTTGAGTAACTTGTAGGAATCCTGGAGATGAAACTTCTGTTTTGTCAACTTGGTAGTATTTGCACTACGAAGACTGACTCTTATTCGTGACTGGTTTCTGCTTAGGTAGGATGGAATTTTGATTCCTGGCTAAGTAGATACTTTAATGACATGTTAATGGACTAATAAAAATGGCTTTTTCTGGGTGTGTGGTTTTTTGAAGATCTCTTCAAAGTTGTCTAGTGTTTGCAACTGGCAACATACAGCCAAGTTCCAACCCACGAGGAAAGCATGCCTTGAAAAGAGGCTTTGATTTTTTTTATTTTTTTTTTTTTTTTACTGCAGCCTACACAAAAGGGCCACAAAAAGGCTTCGTGTATCAAATCTAGCAACTCTTTGAGAATTGAGGGGTTTTTTTAATGAAGCATTGCTTTAATCTGGTAGTCGAGGTCTGTCGTAGCATGAGTTCAGGCAGAGTCTTCCAGTGTCAGGGCATGATGTATGCTGGTCCTAAGGTCTGAGGGGTCTGGGGTTTTTTTTTTTAGTTGGTTTACAAGTCAAATTGCGAATCTTGTTGGCACCACAATGTTAGGATCGTTAGTGAAGGCCGCTCAATGTACACGTCTGTATAAAATTATTTCTGTACAGCTAATTGGTTTATTTGGCAAATGTAAGGGAAGACTTCAGTTTTGTTTATCTTTTTCTGCATGCTCGGCACTGCAGTGGTTCAGATTCGGTAACTGAGAAGTTAAAGCAGTCCGTGGATTTATGCATTTCAGTCTCCAGCAGACGACGAGAAAGACCAAAAGTATTACTAAAGCAAACAAAAAAAGGACTAGAATAGAAACCTTGGCCTTTGTGGTGACAATTTAAACTCCAATTTGTGAATAAAGTGGTATATTTCAGTTCAGTGATGTGGCTAGCTGTAAAGAAACTGCATTTTTACACACTTGGTGCCTTCAGCCATCTTCCCTTTCCCATTAAACCCTTTCTTTGTACCCTACCAAATATAAATGATTGTCACCCTTATACAAAACAGAACACTTAAAACCTTCATGGGTTGCCTAGTAGTAGAAATAAAAACAGACGTTTATCTGCAGTGAAGTCTCATTTAAAGTTATGTGCAGAGAATAGGAATAGTAAGCAGTCATTCGTAAAGGCTGTTCAGAAGGGGTGGCTTGTGGTATTTGGAGTATTTTCCACAAAATGCGCCGAACCATTTGGACGAGACGTGATTTCACATAACAGATTCAGCAAAGATTTTAATTGTGGGCCATGGTGCTTTGGGGCGTTAGAGCAGCATGCGGTAAATAGCTGATGTTTGCTTTTTTTTTTTGAGGCTTTTTTACACTTCAAGCACGTTATTTTTGCTGTGCAGCCTTCTGAAAACTGTTTTTTTCAGAATGGCAGAATTTTTACTGTGGAAACCAGCCTGCAAGCTAGTGTGCACGGGGGACTGTCCTGCAGTCGTACAGTAGAGCTGCAGCAACCCTACCTCCAACACAGGTTACCAGCTTCGCAAGTCAAAAGCTAGGCAGACTTTGAAGCATTAGCAGAGATGTTGCCATTACTTGGATGCATCAAATTTGACTTGCTTTGTGGCCTTTTTTATTTTTTTCAATGGTTTGCAGTAACTTTCAGTTTCATATTATGTCAAGATCTTTATTCCTCTCTTCTCCAAAGCCTCATTGTTCTTCTTTGCTTCTTGCTCGTATCTTAAAACAAACCAACCAACCTGTGATGCTTTTAATGATTATGCTCCATATCTCTATGATTAAAGATGGTCTACACAGAAGTAAATATTAAGTAAAGTCCTTTCTACGTCATCAGCCTGCTGGCCTGTGTTTACTTTCTGTCAGAAAGTAAAACGAATGTATCCTGGAATCTAGCTGCCTGTTTGTACAAGCACAAATGATTAACCTGGAATATCAAAAGGGGAAGGCCAAAGATGGCTAGACGGCGGCTTTGCTAGCATCGTTTGGTGTGACCTCCTCCCCTTTCCTAAAGAAGATGTGGATGTACTGCTGATTTGTCTCCTCTTCAGAATTAACTTGAGCACTAAACTGGAGGCCATCGTTAGCTCGGATCCTATCCATGTATAACAGTCCTTAATTTGAGCAAGGAGGCTCTTACCTTTAACTCGCAAAGCATGAATGAACGTGGTCCCAGGTGCAAATTTGCCTACTGTTTTGCATTGGTACAGGCTGGGACCTACAGAATATTTTCATCGCTTCCTTTTTTGTTTTTTCTTCTTTTCTAGGTCCCAAAACACAACTACCTAGTTCTTACACTCTGCAGCTGAAAACAGTTGTAGCATCTTAGCACTGTGCTATGGGATGGGGTATGCTACATGTGAATAAATCTGGGGTCGATGCAGAGGCAGCAATGGGAGGGCTCTTTGCAGACTAGCAGCCATCCTTTGTGCACTGACAGTTCAGGAGGAGGAACTTGCACATGAAGGCTTTGATTTTGTGGCCTGGATCTGAAATGGTTCCTCACCCAGGCTATCTTTGCTCAGCCTCCTTTCTGAAAATGCTGGTCTTGCCGCAGAGATAGGTGTCTCAGTGATTGGGGAAAAAAAAAAAAAGCAGCAGCTTTCTGATGCAATTCTTGGCTGGGTTGTTCAGACATTGGTGCCACTCTGTGCTTGCCCTACTACACCCGTCTGTAGCTTGCTCCCGCGGCACCTCCTGAACCGCAGCAGATGATTCATTTCTGCTTTAGAAGCAGGGTGGACAACCGGGGGCTGGCAGAGGAACTGCTCAACTTGCTCAAGTTACATCTACATTGAAGACATCCCCAGGGTGAATACTGACTTTGTATAAGGCTCGTCCTTTGTTCACCTCCTGCCAAATACTCTTTCACACTAGTACTTTACCCAGCTGGCTAATTTGGCCTTTGAAATTATCTCAATAATGTCAGGTACTTAAAAAAACATTCCCATCCCTTTATAAATATTACAATCTAGATGTAAAGACATTGTTTCAGTGTTGTTTGGGATCTGTTGTATTAAAAAAAAAAAAATAGTTCTTCGGTGTGGTGCAGCAATCCAGAGCAGAGTATAAACAAATACTATGTCAAGCTGAAACAAGTCGGTTGACTTTGAGAAGGCAGAATGTAAATGCCCAAGTCAGGAGAATTTGTACCTTTTGTAACGTTGCAACAAATGCAGGGAGATTGCTCCTGCTGACAAGCCCTAAACCCTTCTTGTTTCAAAGAAAGAAAAACGAGAAGAAAAAGCTCTTTGGAAAGATGGAAAGTAGGCAAAGATGGGGTTTGTGCAAAGCTTGTGCAAAGAGCGTCTCGGGTGCCTGGTTTGCAGATAAGTATCCATCCCATTCTCCTACACTGCCTCTGATGCACGGATAAAATTAATAACTTTTTCAGCCTTTAAAGCTAAATCTACCCGAGTTCACAGGTTTCAGGCTTGAAGTAGCAGCAGTCAGATCCTGCTAGCAGTCTTGCTGAAGTCCCATTGGAGGCAATGTATTTAAGAAGAAAAATCTGGCACATACACTGCTTCGCAGAGCAGGGAGGGGCTGTCTGCTCCGCCGCTGGCATGGTTTCATGTCCAAGTCTCCCATTGCTGACCTTTGTCACCTGTTTCTTTACTGGAATTTAGAAATCTATGGCTTTTAAGTGATAGGGCACTTAAAAATATTTTTTGCTGTAGTGGGTTTAATATGCAAATAGTGGAACGGAGCCAGTGGTCCATCTTGGGCAGCCTGATTCTGGAGATTGCTCCATAAAGGTTTATTTCAGCTGTTGTGCCAGTGTTTTTCTTACAAGAAAGAGTAATGATTTTTGCAACCTAAAATTGAGGGTTTCACAGGCTGCAACTGGAAAATTGGCAGCCGTGCTCCTCTGCTGTAGACTGAAAGCCTGTGGCAGAGGGAAAAGAGTTAAATGAGAAACTATAATTCTTCAATAATAGCTTTAGAAACTTACACTGCTAGATGACTCTAAAAGAACAGCTGAAATATAGAATAAAGGTAATAATTATATAGTCAGACTATATGCAGGTAGTTACAGATGGCATACTTCTCCAGCTCAATAATGTATTCTTAAAATTGGGGATGGGGAAGCTTAAGTTACTTGGTTTTAAAAAAACAAAAAAAAAAACAAAAACAAAAAAAAAACACTCACAGGAACTTAAAAATGCTTTTGGGCTAGTGCTAGAACATACAAGTTCAGATTTTACCTGTACTTATTCCCTGTTTATCTGGTAGTTTTTCCTCTGAAGCACTTGCAGCAGGAAGAGGAAATTAAAGGTTGCTCTGCTGTGTGTCCATAGAACAGCGGATGGTGATTCTGTAATCCTGTTTTGTTTCAAATTGAATTGCTATAGTCCTCCAGACTTCTCTTTTTTTTTTTTTTTTTGGTCAGTTGTTAAAAAACAAAACAAAACAAAAAAAACCAGGAGAAGCTTTTTCTGATTATGCAGTTTGCCAGTGTAAGAAATAAGTAATTGTTAATCCATTCTAAAAATAGTTTCCTGGTGCGGCTGCTTTAATTATTACAAAGACGGAGGATTTGTGTATTTTTTTTCCATGAACATCTGGGTTAAATAATGGACTACTTAGGTCTGTTTGCTTGACGTGTGAGGTGAGGCAGTTTTTATTCTGTTAGCTATGTTAGGTGGGGAACGCGTTGGAGTTTTAGAAGTGTTAAAAAAAAAAAATAAAAAATGTTCCCATATTTTTGCTACTGTGTCCTCACTTTCCCCAATACAGAGTTAAAGTGAGACTGAGTGTAAGTCAGGAGCAAGGTGAGATGGAGATGAGAAGGGGTGGGTACCAGGGGAAGTGGCCATTTGAGTATCTTCTGAGCATTCATTCTCATGCTGAACGATCAGAACTGGGTGGAAAAGAGACTACCTCAAAAATAGTTGGGTCTTTCATAGTTATCTTCTTCTCTTGGATCCTAGTTTTAGATAAGTTAGAGCTCTAATATTTTCATCTTTGGCTCCGTAGTTATTTTTCCTGGCCTGTTATAGGAGTTTAATGGATACTGAAGAACTTGGATTGCTGAGATTGTACTGAGCAGTCCGTATTGAAAAGCAAAATTAGGCTTGTAGCTGGTAATAGACCTAGTAGAAATGGAGATTGATGCGAGTCTGCTGATCCAATTTTTGCTTAAACTACTGTGCTATTTAGTAGAATTGGAGAGAGGGAAATGATGGCTCATTTGTGGCCCTTTCAAAGGAAAACATATTGATGCAATTTTTTTCACTGTATTTTTTTTTCTCCTAAATGAAGTCCTGTCACGATTACCACAAAACCTTTTTGTATTAGCAGACTGCTTATGCTGCTATAGCACACCTCCCGTGTTTTGTTTTACAATGCATCGCGTACCTTTTGTGTGCAAAGAGCAGGAGTTTGCACTGTTTGACGGGACTTAGTGCAGAGGTCTCCTCCAGAAGTCCCACAACCATTCTTGGTTCAGAAACTGTTTAGTCCTTGTTCTGAAATGGGTGGGTTCTGATACAACAAAATTCTGGTTTAGCATTTGTGTAAGCATGCAGTATAGAAAATTAGGAGGCTTTAACATAAAGGGACATTCATTAAATCTTCTGTACATTGTAACAGTAGAACAAAAGCAAAGGTTTTTTTTTCTTTATGTAGATACATATTGCAATCACAGATAAAACAATGCTCACATTTAATATTTGGGTGGGATTTGATGAATTACAATCAGGTAGTAGTGTAGCTGATATGATTGCCGGAAAGGTTTTTTTTATGGTTTTAAGATTTCTTTATCTGGTTATTTTGTTTTGCAGTATTATGTGCCAAGAATCTTGCAAAGAAAGATTTCTTCAGTAAGTATGCCCTAATTGTATAGCTTTCTGCTCTTGATTAATCGGATTTATTTGTAGATTGTGCATTACTCTCGTGGCTCATCTATGTATGTACTTTGTTCTGTGGTTCCATTCTTGCAGTAACGTTGTATTACTACGTGAGTAGAAGTTACCCTGAATTGTATTTAGATAGCATAGGCTCTAGGATTGGAGAGACAGAGGACTCACAAAGTTTAGTTGAAAATTTGGCTGATGAGACCACAAGGAGGTTGCTGCTTACGATTCTGTGTGTGGGGTACCAAGAGCATCCATCTCGAAGATGGCTCTAGCTGTAAAGCGTGCCAGGGGTATGGGTGAAGTGCCCCAGTGCTGCAGTCTCAATACTACGTTAAGGACTGAATAAAAATGCCTACTTATCAGTATGCATGGGTATGCACTGTTAAATTAAGCACTTTTAACCTTTTGTTTCTAAAAACTTTCACAATTTATGGCAGATATCAATCAGTATGACAGAAGTACGTTATCTAATTAGAAGCTCAATTCTCTATTTTTGGATTTATTAAAATAGTTTTAGGATAATGGCAATGTTCATTTCTTGGGGAGGGGAGAAGCAGAAGCTCGTGATAGCATTATCTTGGAAGAAACAAAAGGAAAAGTACTGTGTTTAATAGCACCTTTTCCCTTCCACAGGACTTCCTGATCCATTTGCAAAAATAGTTGTTGATGGGTCAGGTCAGTGCCATTCGACTGACACTGTGAAGAACACATTGGACCCCAAATGGAACCAGCATTACGATCTGTGAGTTGTTCGTAAGGTCATAAATAAACAATATCCAGAGGTTTATCTAGTAAATGGAATGCAAGGGGTGGCACCGCAGCTTCATTTTGCGTTGGCGAGAAGAGTCACATTTGTTGAGGAGGACTGATCTTTTGGCAACAAGAAATTACCTGTTAATAAAGGAGTGGTACTTTGCTTTTAGGTGTCTGAATTTGGAAATACTTGTCTGTTACGTACACAGCACAACTGCTTAGAGTAAGCTCTGCTGGAGCAGTGCCGTCCAGCTTTTACAAAAGGTTGTCCTAGTTGTGGTGATTTATTTCCTTCAAATTATTAGAAACAGAATTTTTGAAAGTTTAGTATGTTAATCAGCTTGTTGCATAGCTTTTAATGAGGCTGGCTGTAGTGAAATTCATGTTGCAGCAATATCAATTTAACATGCTGTGTGAAATTATAGTGCAGTAATTCATTAATAACACCATTTCAGGCTTAAGCACTTCTGTATTTATAATAAAGCAGCATGACCAATGTATTAAAATGTATCAAAATTTGTACCAAATAATGCATAAATTCTGTGGAGTAAAAAGGGGTTATTTCTTCTAAAATTCCTCTTCTAATATGTATTTTTCTAGATATGTTGGGAAGACAGATTCCATAACCATCAGTGTATGGAACCATAAAAAAATCCACAAGAAACAGGGAGCTGGCTTCCTGGGGTGTGTCCGACTCCTCTCCAATGCCATCAGCAGGCTAAAAGATACTGGATGTAAGAACAATTGCTACCTGGTGCAATCAAGAACCTTCGGTGCCCTGTATCTGAGTAGCGAACAGTATTCCCACCCGCCCCCAGTGTTTTGTTGATCTTTCCTATTCTCATTTGCAGACCAGCGTTTGGATCTATGCAAACTAAATCCCACAGATACCGATGCTGTACGAGGCCAAATAGTGGGTAAGAATACTCTGGCCTAAGCTTTCATCTTCTTGGGTAAATATACTATATGGACAAATATTACATGACAAAAGAAACCTGTAGTCATTATTGTTTCCATGCCATTTCTGTGGTGTTTCTTCTGACTTCAATGGGGTTAAATTGCATAACCTGAAAATTTTCATTGTATTCCTAGGTAGGAATTTGTTTTCTCTCGGTTGATAATGGGAAACAATACTAAAAAAAGGGAATGCATCTGGCAGTGTTTCTAATGCAGCTCTGGAAGGGTGAATGTTACTGTGAAACTGATTGCATTTGGACCAAGGTGACAGGCAAAGAGAATCTTCTGTGGAAAAGAGGATCTGGAAGAGTTAAAAGAAATTTTGCAAATTGCTGTTTTAGTAACTTTGACTCATGTAACCCATTTCCAAATTTCAACAAGGCAGTACTAGTTTTATGGCTAATTTTACCCCATCCTACCACATTTTCCTGCCCCCCCCCCCCCAAGCTTTTCATTGGGTTTTGCCAAATATTCTTACAGTAATGATGACATCTAGTGGCGAGTCATTTCTTTCCAGCTTACCTTTCTGGGTCCTCATGAAATCCAGATGTAGAACCTGACATTTGATACTTACAGAAATAGACTCAGCTTAAGTTTTGATGTGGCGATGCCTCTGGTTTTGCTTCTCCGTTTTTTAAAAAAATCAATAATGCTTTAGGGTTATAGAATGAGTTTTGGTAAGTTGTGTGTGCTTGTGAGTAGCGTATAGCTTTCCTTAATATTTTATGTTAGGTAAATGTGGGTTGTTTGGCTTTCCGTTGTTTTTAAGGAAATGGTTGTTCTTTTATTATTAACTTGTGTTTGTTTTTTTATTTCAGTCAGTTTACAGACACGGGACAGAATAGGCACAGGAGGTTCTGTAGTAGACTGTAGAGGGCTTTTGGAGAATGAAGGGTAAGGATTGTTTTCTTTACACTTAAGTAGAAAAATGGTTTATATGTGGAAAGAATATATAATTAACACTAGAAATATTAAATATCAGTGTGACTAATATATTGTCTGGGAATATGTACCAGGTAGTAAGGTGCTGACTTGAAGCAAATAAGCTAAACTGGGTAGGACTTGATATTTTTTGTTACCAGTGCTTCTGGCACTTCCATGAGAAATTTGGGGTATAAAAACATTAAGGAAGTGGCGTATCTTGGGTTAAAAGTTGCAGTACTCAAAGTAATGGAGAGAGAGAGAAACAGTTATTTCTGCATTCACTTCTCTGTGATGGAAACTCTTGAAGTTTCCCCATTTTCAGAACGGTTTATGAAGATTCTGGACCGGGAAGGCCACTGAGCTGTTTTATGGAAGAACCAGCACCGTATACAGACACTACCGGGGCTGCTGGCGGAGGCAACTGTCGCTTTGTAGAGTCCCCCAGTCAAGATCAGAGGCTTCAGGCACAGCGACTTCGGACTCCTGAAGTCAGAGGTCATGTACAGACACCTCAGAACAGACCGCATGGTCACCAGTCGCCTGACCTACCAGAAGGCTACGGTAAGAGTTTTGAAGTTTTTTCAAAAGAATACAGAGAAAAAAACTCCCATTTTAACATAGACATGTAGTTTACCTCTTAGAACATGCAGCATCCACATGCATCTAATGGTCTGCGTTTTGGAAAAGGAACTAAACGGTGCAGATGGGAATTTGAGATTGGCTAATTAACAGTTGGCTATGCCAGGATACACTGAGGGGTTGACGGTAAATTAAACATGGATTTGTGGTACGATGCTGTTACAGAAAATTCACTGCTAATCTTGGCTGTGTATCTAGGGAGAATGAATGTAGAGAGCTCTTTAAACTAGAGCAGTAATGCTATTTTTTCCTTCCCCCCTGGCATGTTGTGTAGGTTTGAGCCCACATTTGATAAAAGATCAGGAAAATATAAAAGCAACAAAGAAGCCAGTAGTACAGAAGATTAGGGAGGATAAGATTAAGGAGAATTTAAATCTTGGAAAAGAGCACACTAAATCTAAGAGTAAAGAAATCTAGTTTGGGGGTTTGGGTTGTCTCGCACTCTAAAAATAAAAAATACAAACTAAAACACATTGGTGAATGGATTTGTGAGTTTCCAAAAGAACATTGAAATGTGTAGTCGAAGTAAATTTGTGAAGGACAAAACAGTCCATACTGCAGGAGATGAGGGGGATGACTCAAGTACCTTCTTCAAGATCTGACAGAAAGGTAATGTTTTAATGACTTTAAACAAACAGTTTATTCAGATTTGTGAGTTAGAATAATCTTTCTTCCTTTTTCATAGAACAAAGAACAACGGTACAGGGACAGGTTTATTTTTTGCACACACAGACTGGAGTTAGCACATGGCATGACCCTAGGATACCAAGGTATGTATATATGGTTACAAAGTTGGGGAGTTTGTGTGCGTATGGCAGTAAGCTGAATCTGTAAGAGCAAAAATCTATGAAATGCTCTGTCTAAATTTAAAGGGAGAGCTATGAACAGAGGAGTAATTTTCACCAAACATTAAGGATTGCTCTTTTTGAAAGAATGAATTATCTACTTGTGAATCATGTGAAACAAAAGGGAAAAAATAGGTAGCCCTTCAGGAATTCCCATTTGACAAATTCTTCCTAAAATGTCAATGTCACTTTGGTTTTTGGTGAAGCTACAGATTTCTGAATCTTACCTTTTTTTTTTTGTATGAAACCAGTTTGGTCTGCAAATTGAAGAATAAAGTGACTATTTCCTTAAAGCCATTGTTTCTTGAGTATTGAACTTGCAGCTTTTGCTCTAATAGTGCTCACTTATGTATAACTGAGCAGAGATTACTTGTCATCTTTAAACTCGGAAGTGGTGTTGAGGTTTTTTTTATGCTTTAGACCAACGATTTGCAGCTAGAAAAATTGAATCCTCCACATGATTAATTTAGTAAAGCTGCTTTAAACCTTAACCTGCAGTTAATCCAGGTTTTTGTGACTAAGGTCTGGCGCTGTTCCTTGAGGAGCTCTGAATCTGGCCTCTTTCGCTGGACCACCTGCACACCAGATTCAAGAGTGAAACACAAAGTTTGTAACTCCTCAGCTGCCGCACTGGCTGGATAATACATGAATGTGATACAGGATATTAGAAAAATGATATAAAGCAGTGTAGGCAAAAGTGTTGATAAAACCACAGTGTAGGGAAGGATATGAAAAATAAAGTTGAGAGAGAGAGAAAATAGCTGATGTTAGATTAGCTGGTATCATTGGAAGAAGAAAAGACAATGCTTATTCTTCATGTTGCTCGTGTCAGACTTGTGTGCCCAAAGCCTTGTCTTGTCTTCCAGTGATGCTGGTTGGCCTAATGAAAGGTATTGTTGCTGCTCTCAGGAAATCTGAGTCAGATTTTTCAGGACCAGCAATATAAGCGGACACAACGGTGTCTTGCAAGTCACAGGTCACTCTTATTTTAGCTAAAAGGTGGCTTTCATACTACCAACTTGAAGTGCAAAAGCCTAACCTTGGCATTTAGCACAGATGTAGGTTAAAACTTGGTGTAATCAGATCTCTCCAGTACTTTCAGATGCACAGCTGATTGAAACAAATGGTTACAACCATAATCTTCTTTAAGGAGCCTAACAAAGGCTCGTCTGTCTGCCTGTATCCCCTGCTGGCTTATACTCACTCTGACACTAATGAAGCCTTTGGTGTACAAAGTGTCTCTACCTTTCTAAAGCCTCTCAGTTTACTCATTTATACTGCTGTTACATGGTTAGGTTTAGGTAAGGAAACATACAGAGTGGTGTCTTCAATCCTGGATAACAGATGAATCCATGCCAGCTGTCTAGAGAATACTTTACTTAACAATAGCTTTTCTGTCTAAAAATAATCTTCAGGTTTCCCTCCTTCCTTTTCTTGCCAATCTTAGTGTCTTCCTCCATTAGGTGGCTGGGGCCTTAAGTGTTTCAAATTTTCTAGGTGTAAATACATCCTACGCATTGAATTCAAACACTACCTGCAAATGAGTGATGACCTTTAGCAGCATTTAGAATGATACCCAAAATTTATCTAGGATGAAAGGGGTGAATGTGTTGGTAAAGCCTTACTGTCAATGATTTATCAGTGAAGTAGTTAGGATTCTAACCATGTCTCATTAAAGAGGTGATTTATTTTTTTTTTGAGTTAGTTTTAGCTGTCTTAGCCTCTTAACTTATTGGGTGTTTGGAGACAGTGATTGGTGGAGGCCTTTGGTTAATTGTTTGGTTTTCCACACATGGATGCCAGTGTTAATGGGACTACTTCTGTGAAATTTTTGCTATGAAAAAACGTCTCTTCCTTCTTTTACAGCCCTTAGAAGCCCTGTCATCACCTAAGTGATGATGTTGCATATTGAAGTTACTTTTAGCCTGTATGGCTTTGTTACTTTCAAAGCCTTTCAAAGACAGAAGGTGTTTTACTGCTTTACCTTTCTATCCGTGTACCCATGCATACCCAGGGAGTTGCACTGCTTAGACTAAAGATTCTAAAAAGACAGCGTTAAAATAGCTATTCTGTCCTTCCTAAGACTTTCATAGACCAGGATCACTGAGCACTCCTGACTGCAAATTGGTTTCATCTTAACTTCAGAAGTGTTTTAACATTTTGTTTGCTTTTCTCCTTAGAGACCTTAACAGTGTGAATTGTGATGAACTAGGACCTTTGCCTCCAGGCTGGGAAGTTAGAAGTACAGTTTCAGGAAGAATATATTTTGTAGATCATAACAACAGAACCACACAATTCACAGATCCACGACTACATCACATCATGAAGTAAGAACCATGCCTGATAAATAATTCATGTCAAGTTTGGGTTCTTAAACCTTTTGGTTTTTCTCAATTTTAACTACAGTCTGGGAGTCACGAGGGGCTGAAAAACCACGTGATAACGATATTGGGGAACAGGGGCAACTAATGCTCTAGTCAGGGTCTGAGCATTGGTTCTTAGTGCTGGTTTTATCCAAGCTTTTTGCAGAGACTCTTCAAAAATGTTTTTACTGTGCTTTGCAGCCCTTGGGTTTAAGGGAGGGCTTGCTTATTTCAGCACAACACTGATCTCTCTAAGCTGGTTTGACAAAATTGTACCAAGCAGTGCTGGAATGAATGCACAGTTCTGGAAATGCTGGGGTGTGGGGTAGAGGGTCTGCCAGGCAGTTCCACAGCAGTCTGCTCATGCCTGTCTGGATTAGCAGTTCTAGCTCTGTGCTAGCTATGCTAGACCTGAGCTGGCTTTGTGCTCCCGTGAGCTCCAGGCAACAGGAGTGTAAAGCCAGCTGGAGTCTGGTTGCCTGGTGCTGTGCACAGCCAGCTCGCATTTAGAAGGATTTAATAAGCTCAAGCTCTGCATCATGCAAGCGCAGCTGAACTGTTACAGAACTGACCCTGGAAGCAGCCTGGCAGTGTTTGTTGTGCCCAAGATCAGACCTTTTCCTGGATCTGAGTTGTCTGTGCTTGAAGCCAGCTGGGGAATCTCTGTATGTAAGAAATCATTGCTCCACAACCCAGATAAAGCACTGATAGCTAAGGATAGTTCAGTGTACGAAGCTGCAACTATTTGGGACAGGTACATCCTTATCTTTTTAGTAACCATAGATGCAGTACTTTTACTGTGTCAAGAATCCCCAGCTTTTTTTTTTTTTTTTTTTTTTTTTGCATAGAGCTGGAATAAACTTCATTGCAGTTGTTGGATAGCTCCATTTATAAAGCTGTTGTTTGTTCCATTAGAGGTCTCTTCTTGTGTTACACTCTTGAAAGTTGTCACTATATCAGAGAAATACCACACAAACTTTTAAATTACTGCTCAGTCAGCATTCAGTGATCATGCTCCACAGCCTTCCCCAACGTATTGCCATATAAAAACAGAGCTGGAAAATGCTGAAACACTTTATTGTGAATATCTATATTCCTCATTCCCTGAATGTAGGGTAATGATGCTATAGAAGTTACTCAGCTGAATGTACATTTCACTCCAGGTTCCTCTTGGAGAAGCTCAGTCAGTTCTTCCGTCGTTGTTTTACATAGAATCATAGAACACTGGGTTGGAAGGGACCTCAAGGATCATCTGGTCCAACCTTTCTGGGCAAGAGCCCAGTCTAGACAAGATGGCCCAGCACCCTGTCCAGCTGAGGCTTGAAAGTATCCAATGCGGTGGAGTCAACCCCTCCACTGGGGAGATTATTCCAATGATTGACTGTTCTCATGGTGGAAGTGTTATGCTTCCAGAATAAATATTTTACTTTTTCTTTCAAAGCCATCAATGCCAGCTAAAAGAGCCCAGCCAGCAGCCTCTGCCAGCTCCAAATGAGGGGTCACTAGAAGATGGTGAGGAGTTGCCTGCACAAAGATATGAAAGAGACTTGGTACAAAAGTTGAAAGTTCTTAGGCATGAGCTCTCTCTTCAGCAACCGCAGGCTGGTCACTGCCGCATTGAAGTATCCAGAGAGGAAATATTTGAGGTATTTGATTGACTTTTTGCTACTATTAGCAGCTTTTGTAACTCACGAGTTAAGTGAAACTGATTTTTGATTATAGCAAGTCTGCTTCATGAAAGAGGTGGTGAATACCACCAAGTGTTAGAGAGTTGTCATTGGAATTTTCTTCACATTAGCACTTCGACAGAAGAATGTTTTCTGTAGTTGAGTACCAGTCTGTGTATTACAGTAATGCATCTTAGTAGACTTAATTATAGGAAGGAAATAAAATGTCTGATTGTAAAAATACACATACAGGAATCCTACCGTCAGATAATGAAGATGAGGCCAAAGGACTTGAAAAAGAGGCTTATGGTGAAATTTCGAGGAGAAGAAGGCCTGGATTATGGAGGAGTAGCAAGGTGAGATTTGAGGGTTTGTCTGACACTTTTTAACTGTAAAAATTGTCCTTAAAGTGACCTGTGGCTGATATAATTCCCTTTCAAATTATCTGTTCATGGTATAGTTAAGTTATTTGTGATCTAGTTTATAGGTAGTAGTCGTAGGTTCAGTCTTCGTTTCAGGCTAGATTGGGAAATGGAAGCATGTGGTTTAACAGTTGGCCCACAGCCCTCCTGGTGTCAAAGGCTTATACTAAATTATTTGGTTTGCCTTGGATTTGGGAATGTTACTGGAATTAATGCCACGTTGAGGTGTTTCTGCTTCCCCTCTTCCTCATATGTACTCTATTTTAATCACCATTACCCAGTGAGTGTAAAAAGCTTGTTTAGGATAGGCTATTGATCTTACTGCAGAAAGTGCTGATCCCGGCAACAAGCTCCAGTTTCATAAGTGAAAATGTGATCAGCTCAAATTGTGAGGTCTTTCAAGAAGCATATAGACTCTGAAATAAAATCCAAATCACAGTAGAGGCTCTGTTAAATACACCCGTCTGATTTCCAGTGAAAGGCTTGCAAGACAACAGGGGTTCCTTTTCAGTGTGTCTCAGCCACATTCAGGAGAGTCCTCTGATCTGTTGGAGCAGGAGTGGAGATGAACTAATCCTAAACAAAGGCTGCACCACCCACTTAGGTGTCTTTCAGTAACCCGTCACTGGACAAAGGAAAGAAACTGGAACATTCTGAGCTGCCTTACCCAAGGCAACCTTGAGTGTCTCCACTGTTGACATCCTGTTGCCCTGATGGCTTTCATAATTGCCCATTTTCTGCAACAGACTCTTTCAGATCAGTTCTACTCCACTTCTGAGCATTAAAGTTGATAGTTCCCTCAGAGTATTTTGGACCTGGGCCAAATTTTTAACAATAAAGGGGTATTTGTCATGGTGAGTTGGGAGGTCAGAAATAGCTTTAATTCCATTCCCATCCTTGTATGTTACTGCATTGAGAGAATTTACCTAAGCCCTCCTTTTTTAATGTGTTTGGTCTCTCTGCCCCTTCTGGGCTCTCTGCTGAAAGCAGAGATTCTGTAGTCATTAAGCATTTGCAGAAAAACAGATTTTCTAAGGAACTCCAGTGATTGAGCTGATCTTAAACAATAGATTTTTTTTTTAATATATATTTCTTTATACTGTACAAATTGCAGAGGAGCAGATCTTAGTCTCCAAGTATCTGAACTCTAGAGTCAAGATTTTTTTGGAAGTGGGTCTTGTTCAGACTCAGTTTGTTGATGGCGTTGTCTTAACAGCTTGTTACAGCTTATCTAGTTGACGTTAATCCCTTCAGTACTTCTAAACTAAAACAAGTCTGCCTGTGAGTGGAGTAAGACACTTGATGGGCTTTTAAGCTTACCTTTTTGGTCTGCAAATGGAGGGCAGTACAAGGTGATCTGATTTTGAAATAAGCATTTCATAACTGATGACTAGTTTGATGATTCACAATAACTGTGTTCTCTGAAACTTAAGTGGAAGTTGTACCCTTCTAAAATACTGCTTTTGTTTGTTTGTTTTTTTGTTGTACTTATTGGCAGAGAATGGTTGTATTTACTGTGCCATGAAATGTTGAATCCCTATTATGGACTCTTCCAGTACTCCACAGATAATATTTACATGCTGCAAATCAATCCAGACTCTTCTATCAATCCTGTAAGTATTAACTTCTGAGTGACATACCTACTTTAACAGAGGTCCCCTGCAGTTTTTTGTTGTAGCCGTTCTGCCATGACAAAGATGTAAAACCGAAGGGTAAAGCAGAATAAGAATGTGTTAATGAGTCTTACATTGTTATAGTATGAAGCAGAGGGGTTTTGTTCAGAAATAAAAAACATGAGAAAGGAGATACTCTTTGGTAAGTGATTTCTTTGAGACTACTCAGTACTGACTGGGATGCATGATGATTCTGAGAAGATACATGTAGGTGAATGCAGGTGGCTGTGTAAACAGCACTGCATCCTGAGTGGTGTTCACCCCGTGACTGTAGGGGCTTGTATGCCTTGCTTGCCCTCTCTCAATAAGCTGCTGTGCTTGCTTTTTTTTTTTCCCCCCCACCCCCCTCACTGGAGGAATTGTATTTATGCAGACCCTAAAAGGAGCGGCAATTCTGTGTTAGTACAGGGGAATTTTTCCTGACATGACATTTCCTGACATTTGCTCTGTCAGATGGGGGAAATAGATTGGAAGAATCTCAACCGTAGGATTTAAACCTGTTTTCAAAAGTCAGTTTATAAGCAACATGAAAGACATGAAGGAAACGAGCATGGGGCCTGCTTCCTCAAGAGCAAAAAGATTTTGATGGTTAAACAAAGAATAAACTGTTTTGTTTGGAATTGTCATATCTTGGATTCTGGGGATTTCATGGGGATTTTCTTTTCCCAGGTTTTGCTCTTTGAGAGGTCTAGAGGACTTGTGTCCAATTTACTAGTCAGGTAATGCACAGAGATTTGTCTGAGGCATTTAATCATTAAATGGTTCTGTTCTTGGTTATATTACAAGGAAAAATGGTGGCTCCTCTTGCCCAGAGGCTTGCAGATAACTTGCACTGAACATGCAACTATGGCGCAGATATAACCACAAGATGTCAGTGTCTTCCCACTGCCTGATTTTTCTCTCCTCTCTCCTTGCAGGACCATTTGTCTTATTTCCATTTTGTTGGTCGGATAATGGGTTTGGCTGTGTTCCATGGACACTATATCAATGGTGGTTTCACGGTTCCCTTTTACAAACAGCTTCTGGGGAAGCCCATTCAGCTCTCTGATCTGGAATCTGTTGACCCAGAATTACACAAAAGTTTAGTCTGGATCTTGTAAGTCCTGTATTTATATATTGCCTCGCTGTAGAGAAGATGGGGTAGAGTATGTTGGCAAGAGTGAGATACGATTTATAGAAAGCATTTGCAAAAATCTTGTAATGGGGGAGATCTGTACAAAATTATTAAGCTACTGTTTCTGTGTCAGAAAGCTCAAGGTGCTTTTGAGGAACGAGTTCTTGTTGCAAACTCTGTGTTAGTTCTCCTTGCAGCAAAGCAGATACTAAATTATTCAACATTGCATGGGTACGGTAGAATATCACAGTATCAAAATCCAAACTCAGGACAGAGTTCTGAGGGGAAGTACAGCCTTGTTCAAGAGAAAACCAACTTTGATTAAAAAGGAAATAAATTTAATTAATTTGGGCTTCTGTACACTTACAGTTCGGAACAAAATCCACCATTTGGTGTAGCTTTGGGACTCTTCAGCTCTGCTTTGTATTTAAAGTTACTGACATCACCGAAATTCACTGCATGCCACCTCTTCTGTGCTTCATGCTGATACATGAGAGCAGATCAGTTTATTATTCTGTGTGTGTGTATATATAAAACCAGCATATATATGTGTGCGCACGCGTTTGTGTATATAGGGTTTAATTCATTATTGTGAGTATTGCTAGAATTAGATGGATGACTCCTGTGTCGTCAGACTCTTCAACGTGCACTAAACTATACAGAAATTGGTGATCGTGGCAATATTTCTCTCGTGGTGTGAAACGCAGATGGCTAGTCACTAGGCTTATCTTGAAGACTAACTAGGTGTTCGAATAACAAACTGTCAGCGTCACCGTTAAGAGTTACCAAAATATCAAAAATACTAGGTTTACCTTTTATCTTTCCATTGCCAGAGAGAACGATATCACCCCGGTTCTGGACCATACTTTTTGTGTGGAACACAATGCTTTTGGGCGGATTTTACAGCACGAACTCAAACCAAATGGCAGGAATATTCCCGTGACAGAAGAGAACAAGAAAGAATATGTCAGGTATTGCAGAACAAAAGTATATCCTGCAAATGTAGTGGAAAGAAGGTAGTAAACAGATTAATTTTCTTACATAGTGAAACTAATGAAATAAGTATTTTAAGGGGAAGTACCTGAGTCATAAATGACGTGAGCATTTTCAGACAATGCCCTATTGTAAGAGCTGGGAACATGAAACTGTGAGTTGTACTTTGGTTTTTCTGTTGATGGTGCAGTAATTAATCGTTGATGGAAAAAGGAACTGGTAAGAACTTTCATAACAAAAAAAGTATTAAAACAAGTTCCTCTTGTAAAACGAGCAGTTTCCAGCTCTGCTATGAAAAGCCCAGTCCCATCTAGCTCATCATCCCTGATTTTCTCTCTTCCCCCCCCAGGTTGTATGTAAACTGGCGATTTATGAGAGGAATAGAGGCACAGTTTCTGGCTCTGCAGAAAGGTTTTAATGAACTTATTCCTCAACATCTCCTTAAGCCTTTCGACCAGAAGGAACTTGAGGTATATGTTTTATCCATGTGGAATACTGTTTGGAATTTGTCTGATTTGCAATCAAGCACTGATTTAAAAAACCAAACCAACCAAACAAAAAAAATAACCCACAAAACTTATTCCAAGTTACATACCAGAAGGTTGTGTGTTTGTTAAACTAACCCCTTTTTGGTTTATTCTAGACATTCTTTGGGTTAACGTTCTTGAGAGGGCTGCTTAAACAGGGAAACACAAATACTCCATGTTGTCTAGCCAGGGACTAATGCTCTCAAAGCACGTGGTCTGAGCAGGGCAGGAGTACTGCAAGTTTGAGGAATTGTTGGCAAGACCTAATGTGTTATCTACCCCAGAACTGTTCTTCAGTAACTGTTTTCATGCATGGGTGTTTCTATATTCACGTAGGCCATGGTTTACAGGGACTAAAATACAAGTGCCGAGCATATAGAAAAGAAATGAATTTGTCTTCTCAGTTAATCCTGAGATGCAGAATGCTGCTACTTAAAAGAATTCCCATTGAGCAATTTTTCATCTGGTTTTGCCTTTTAAAAAAAATAAGGCAACCTGTGGAATTTGGACCATTTGTGGTATTGGAAGCACTAGATTTGTGCTAGTCGTTCGTGCATACAAATTAATCCCATGAAGGTATTGCCTTCCATTTGCTAGCTGCTTGAAAAGGCAGATTAAAAATCCATTAAATATTTCAATACTGTCTGCGTCAGAACAGTCACAACTGTCCTAATAATGTAAATGAGTGTAAATGGGTGCTGTCTTGGTGGCACAAAAAAGCAGCTGCTAAATGGTAACTCTCAGAAATGTGATCCTCAATATGGAATATTATGGGAAATTTAGAATATGACACACGTTTTGTTTTGAGGGATGAAGTTTTCTCTATGCCATTTATTTGTCGTTGCCAGGGGAGGTGGTTAGATTCGTGGCCAGCAGTGACTTCCTTTTACAGTATTTTGCAACCTGGTGTCATCTGGAGAAGAGATTGAAGTAATACGTCTGGTCTGTGTTAGAGCCTCTCACAGACGACATCAGAAAGCAGATGCAGAGTTTCTGTAGTTTCTTGTGGAACAACAAACCAACTAGGATGTCACCATAAACCAAGCAGGATTCTGTCCTAGTTGGTATTGGCACCTCTAGGACAAACCTACATCAGGACAGTGATGTTGTGTAGCGCAGTAGATGGCATGCCTTCTTCCAAGTCTGTCCTGTACCCTCATAAAGATGTGCTGTACTTTTTAGGTAGGATAGATTTAACAAAGCAGGTCTTGAATGGGCTTCTGAGTCTCGTTTCTTATGAAAATTCTGGTTCTGGTAAGTGTACTCCTTGGCCAGTTTCACTGCAGTTTAACTGGAGAGATTTACTGCCTGCTCCAAACTGTTTTGGAGTGTTACCATGCACCAAAACGGTGGTTCAAGCGTGTAAAGAATGCTAGGCTTCATGAAGTGGTTGGATGTATGTTTTTATAGCTGCAAACCTGAATTGACTCTGAATGTTAAAAGCGTTTTCTAATCCTTTAACAGCTAATCATAGGAGGCCTGGATAAGATAGACCTGAATGACTGGAAGTCAAACACACGTCTAAAGCACTGCATGGCAGATAGCAATATTGTGAAGTGGTTCTGGCAAGCAGTGGAGACTTTTGATGAAGAAAGAAGGGCAAGGCTGCTGCAGTTTGTGACGGGTTCAACACGTGTCCCACTACAAGGTTTCAAGGCTTTACAAGGTGACTGATGTGGAGGCTGAGTTAATCTGTGGTGGGAGACAGAGATAAAAATCGTGTGGTATTTACTAGCCCCTTGTAGAATATCAGTGTATTACTGGACAACTCAAGCACGTAGAAACTTTAGATCCCAAGGGCAGTTTTTCATTTGTCAGCAGCTCTGCTGATGGTGAACACTCTAGCCGCTGCTGATAGTGATACAAGCTGGTCAGTCTGTCATCGTGTAGCACTTTGTCTGGTGTCAATATTAGTCCACGGAATTGTAGGAGACCAATGAGCTGTTAAAATAATTGCATGTAAGCACACACACAATTACAGAACTGACCAAGCAACTCTTTCCCATGAAAATTGTATTCCCTTAATTGTTTTGCAACAAATAATTAGACTTTAAAGCAAGCTCCTGAAAACCACAGTTTTTGTAATCAGAAAAGGTGGCAGTGTCCTAGGCTGTTGTGATTCTCCTGGTAACGTTCCATCATTTAACTGACAGTAAACTGATGTTCAAAATGAAAATACATAGGTCTGTTTTACAAGGAAAATCTGCTTGCACTTAAGTCTTTTCATTTCTGAATGTGCAGCTTTGTTAATACAAAAATTAGTAGCTTTCCAAAATACCAGTCTTCAAATTCATTGTCGTGAACAGCCCTGATGCTTCTGCTATCCCTTCATCAGCTACAAATCTGATCTACAGATTTAGCCTATGACATACGTCTGTTTGCAGCTGGAACTGGAACTTTCTCTCTTGCCTTTTTAGAAGTAGCAAAATCTGTGTGTGTGAATGATGTTTCGTTGAAGTGCATTAACTAGAATGTCTGTCTGTAAGGTTCTACAGGCGCTGCAGGACCCAGACTGTTTACCATCCATTTAATAGATGCAAACACAGACAACCTTCCAAAAGCCCACACTTGGTAAGATGAAAACATTCTGCGTGTCAGTGCTCGCTTTCCCTTTGTCTTGGTTTAAAGGGGTCATCTCTGTTGGTCCCAGCTATGGGTTAACCATGTGATATGCCTAGATGAATCCAAGTGTGCTCTGCTAGCTTGGAAATATCTGTGCTCTGCAGCCAGCACAATAATTGACTTCTCTTCTTATAGCTTGACTTGTCTTCTATGCTATCTGTGTTTTTGGTTTATCCTAGAGTTGATTATTCTGGATAATGG
Organism: Gorsachius goisagi; assembly: GCA_018403395.1. Classification (NCBI taxonomy): domain Eukaryota; kingdom Metazoa; phylum Chordata; class Aves; order Pelecaniformes; family Ardeidae; genus Gorsachius; species Gorsachius goisagi. The sequence continues at coordinate 9,153 of BOSO01008973.1, read as the reverse complement.
GATGTTTGTAAGTTTATTTCTACAAGTTCAGCAAAAGTATTCACTGAGGAGTGACTAATAGCAATGAGTCCTCATCCAGGCTTACAAAGAATAGTTTTCATATGTAGGGAAACTGTGCTCTTGGTACAGCATAGGCACAGAACTGAACTCTAGTACGGAAGTCTCACTCTATCAGAGACAGGAAATCATTTCAGCAGAGGCACAGATTGTCTGCAGGCAGAGCAGGGAGTAGCCTGCCTGATGTCTTGCTTTATTTGCAAGTCTCCTGCATCTGCCACCTGCCTCTTCCTCCCAAGCGCTGCCCTATTACGTTGTACATTCCTGCTGAAGTACAGTTGGCTTTTATCTTGTCTCCTTTGGCCACCGAAGTGGCTGAGGTTTTCTTTGATTTTTTTTTAATAAATTCTATCTATATGTAGCCGATCTAGATTTTTTTTTTCCTCCCCAATAAATATTTTAGATTCACATGCTGCAATGTGGTGTTGTTTTACCTCTAGCTTTAACCGGATTGACATTCCGCCTTATGAGTCATACGAGAAGCTTTATGAGAAGCTGTTGACAGCTGTGGAAGAGACATGTGGGTTTGCTGTGGAGTGAAAAAGCAACCAAAGGAAACAGATGCTAGCTCATGGACCACCAAATCAAAAGCTAGAAGAAGCTTGCTGTGAACTTCCTGCTAAGCTGTCTGAAGCATCGGAACTCTAGACAACTTAGAGATGGGGCTGTTTCCCTTCCGCCGCTGGTGGATGAGAGTGGGGGTAGGGGCTTTTGTTGGTGGTTTCCAACTCTATTTTCTCCCCTTTGTTACAATAACCCCTTCCCTCTTCTTCCATCCCCCATAAAACGAAATGCAGCCAAATTCAGCATTTGGCTTTGGTTACACAGGATATTCTGCTAGATTTGTAACACATATTGTGATAGGGTCAGTGACCTGTGGGGTTTTTTTTAATAGGAGAATCAAAATGTAATTAAGAATGAGCTTGATTTGCTGAGGACTTGCAACTGGTAGGTGTACCTGGTTAGTTTGTCTTAAATCAAGCTTGAGCCCTTGTAGAGTCCAGCAGGTGCAGAGTGTCTGACTGGCACTGGAATTTGCATTGCACATTTTAAACACCTGTCTAAAAAGTAAACTTCTAGCAGAAAATACCTCCATATGAACATTTAACTGAAAGGTAAAGAAATCCAAGCTCTGCCTTAGCAGGAAGCTCCCAGTGGAAGCTGTGGCTCACCTTGAGAAACGTGAAGGAATCTGGAATAGCTTAAATGGTATTGTATGATTTCTTTTTGGTTGTCCTGGCTGAAATCTAATTGTTTTGCACATGAAAACAGTTATTTCTTCCTGCAGAATTACTTTCCATAGTTTGTTCAGATGTAAGTACCTTGCAGAGAAGCCTTGTAAGGAGGAGAGGGAGGATAAAGATCTATTGAATCCCAAAGCTGTGATTTCTGTGCCGCTGTTTTACCCAAGATGTGTTTGTGTGACTTCAAATTCTAAGACTCGCGTGGAAATTGCTGAAAGCTGAGTTAACAGAGCAGACTTCTGAAGTTTTTGGCCTTGGGAAAGGTTTATTTGGAAGTTGAGGTAAAAGGGTAACTACATAGTGAGTACACTTTAAATGTTATGGAAAGCTATGGGAAGAATTTATGACTTCAGTTCTGTAGGGATGAAAATTTTTCCAGAGAGCCATATAAGGCTATTTTTTCAAATATCTGAAACTAATATTAAAAGGTTTGTTCTCTAACACATTGCTAAAACGGCTTCCCAGGGGAAACAAAAGCAAATCAAATACCTGAATCACTAACATTTTTTCCAGTTTGCACACCAAGATGAGACAGTATTTTAACAAATAACACGGCTTCAGAAAGACCCAGTTATCTATCAGACGTGTCTAAACTTAAGTAAAGCAGACTTGCTTGTATAGGATTTTTTTTCTTTGGCAAGCCTGGTTTTTAGAGAGATTCATTACTGAAACATTTAACAGATGTTATGTTTATGGAATAGTGCATTGAAATTCAGCTGTGGGTAAGAGATCGTTCTTAGAAGATGTCTACTGGAATACTTCTATTTTGTCTTTTTTTAATTGAATTTGATAATAGCTTTAAACTGTGATAGGACAGAAAGTAGACACTTGTCGAAACCCTGGCATCTTTCTCTGTTTTGTTTGTTTGTGGTTTTCTCTTTTTTTTTTTTTTTCCCATTGACCATGTTTCTTGTGAGTTGTTGGGAGTAAGGATTGCATTGGAGGTGTAAAATTGTACCATATTGTGAGATTTGCACAGGGTGGCTAAAGATGCTCATCCTGCAAGACTGTACAGGAGAGGCATATTTAGACCCATGTTCTGTAGGAATCTTTTGGCACTTGGGGACCAGTTTCTGCAGTACTGGTTGTTGGGACGTAAATGAAACTTTTTGCGGAAAAGAGAGGAAACGCAACTGTCTGCGGAGAAGCATCTTGTACGGTCTTGGGCTGAGTAGCAGAATCCCCACAGCCCTGGCTTTTTGAAATGGCTGTGAAGTCGTACCTGTTCATAGAGTGTATTTAATCCTTTCATTACGTTTGAATGTGCAATAAACCAGTCAGGAAAAAAAAAAAAGCAAAACGGATTATTGCCCAAAAGCTTTGCATGCAGTCTCATGTGGATTTTTCACTAAAAGAGTTTAAAAAAACCCAGATACTGAAGCCCACTACTAACAAAAATCCTATCACGCAAGCTCTACATGCAGCACAACTGGCTCAGTAAACACCAAGCGAGGTGAAGGTAAAGGCCCTTGATTTGGAGATCTATAGGTCGAGTAGCTTTATGTCAATGACAGAGTTGACATATGATAGTTCCTAATGTCTTTGCTAGGTCAGTGTTTTATTGAATGCACAAAATAAGAATAGGCAAGGATCATTGTTTTGAAAAGTCCGTCTGTTTTTTGCTGTATTTAAAGGCCCTTGTCAAGGTACCTCCTCCATGCTGACAGTAACGAGAATAGGGCACTGTCTTTTTAATTATTTCAGTTCTTTTTTAAACGGCTTCACCACCTCTCCCATCGTGTTGTCTCTGCAATTTCGTGCCACTTCAGTGACGATGAAGACATCTTTTTGTGTTGTTCTGTACATGTATTTGAGGCAGGCCTTAAAGCTGGTTGGGTGGATGAAGGAAAAGAAGGGAGTGAGACAGAATGGGGCTTAAGCGATGGCTTGTTCTTCCTGTGGCCAATTTCCAGGCCAGGGAAGTATGAAATGCAAACAAAGAGTTTGCACGGCTTGAGCCATTGACTCCCTGAGGTCTCAGGAGCTGCTTGGGTAACCTCAGCTGTCTGAATTTGTATGTTTATTCTCACTTGGTCTGCCAGCACTTGAACTGGTTGCTACTTCTCAAACTTGCCCAAAGAATAACATCCAAGTCTGGTGTTCATTTTGTCATTCCATGTTCCACCTTGTACACGGATAAACTCTTGGATCTGACCTGAAGGAAATGCAAGGTACAGCGTGTCTTTTGTTCCTGTCCTAAAGGCAAACCTAAAAGCTGGTCCATTGGCACAGACCTTCAGTGCTTGCCCTGATACTGCTCATCAGCCTATACTATATGCTCAGGGATGTAGGAAACCACCACTTTGCTCGTGTTTTAAATCTGGAAGAAGCGAGACTTTTACGAACGTTAGCGTTAACTTGGGCATTATGTTAGACGAGACCCTGCTTCAAAAAGGCTGCTCGAAGCTCCAGGTGGTGAAATCGGCGTTTGCTCAGCAGTACGTGCTTAGTTCAAGTCGAGGTGGTTAGGAAATCCAACAGATTTTGTAAATTAGCGATCCAGCCACCGGGCCCTCTGGAGCCGGTGCCCAGGTTCAGGGCTGTGTGGCACAGCAAGTTCCCAGAAACACAGTATGGATCTGGTTTTTTGGTTTTTTTTTAATTTGTTCATTTTTTTTGTTCCTCAACCACTTTATAATGTATTTTTTTAATTTATTATTTTGTAATGTCATGTTTAAGTATTGCTGCTATCCTTGTTATTCTTCCCACTGTTTTTATTGCAGATTTATTTTGTGAAAGTTGTACACTAATGTTTCATTTTATGTCTAAATCAAAGTATTTAAAGAAATACTAGTTCTATTTAATGTGGTTATGGAACCAGCTGGAATAAACAGTGATTGTATAGTAGGCTGGACCCAGGAGGTCATGTTCATTTTTGTTACATATGCAATAAACTCACAACTTTAAACTCTTGGTATCCACCATTTTGTTTGTTAAAATATTTATGGAAGTCACAGGAAAATCGCTATGCTTGTAATTAAAGCGTGGTGGTGCTGTGCTTAGCTTGGCTGGAGATGGGGGTGGAGGACAAAGGCAGGGCATTAAAGGTGGTGACAGCAGAAAAACGTTGCTATCGTTGAAAATTCGGCAGCATTACAAAATACTGTGTAAGATTTAACAAAAAAAAAATGGTTTGAATCATTGTGTGATGGGCTCAGCGTGGTGCAGCAGCGACTGGTCTCTCGTGAACAGTGAGTGTCAGCGTTCCCTCACAGAACCGGCTCACGCGGTGCTGAGCACCAGCACCTCTGCGGTGGGACTGGGGCTGTGGCAGCTGAGCTGCTGGGCCAGGTGGGGAAATGCAGCTGGTTTAACAAGTTTATGTGGGCTGCCCAGATAAAGTCCTCCTTTCCACTTCCTTTCATTCATTCTTTAACTGATTAATTACCAGCCTTGATCTTTTTCCCTTCTTACCTTATTATTTGTCCTGTTATTTTTCCAAACCCTCAGTTTTCAGGAAAGAATTCACGCTTAATAAGAGTTGGGGAAAGATGCATTAATGCTGATGAATCTCAGCTTTCCAGTTTGGTTTTTTTTTTCTAATTAAGTGTTTTGCAACTGGAGAAAGACGGGTCCGAGTCTGAGGACAGCGATCACGCCGTGCTCGGTGCTGGTGTGCGGAGCAGCAGAACCTTCCCCCTCGGATGCTGAAAGCTAGGATTTCTTTAATATCTGCATTTTTATTTGTTTTAAAGGTGGGGGGAACAATTCAATAATGTTCTTCCTCCTGTGAGTAACTTCACAATACAATCAAATGCCGTAACCTACCATGAGCAGAGGAGTGGGGAGCCGGTTTTGCCCACCCCCTTGTTTCAGCCAGCAACAGGGACCGAATGACTTCTGCCTGACTGCTTGAAGCAAGAAATGCTGCCAGTCCTTTGGTGCTCTGTCAACCGCTGCTCCTGCTTTGTGTTTTCTTTAGTAAATAACTTTTGGGGAAGTATTCTCGATTTCTGGTATCCTTTTTGGTACGCGGACATAGCTAAGAGAAAAGAGGATTCCTGCTCCAGTGGATGTGGTGTGCTGTGGAGGGCTTGCTGTAGGATGTCTGCACTCTGTGAACTTTTTGAAGACCTGATAAAAAATTTAATATTTCTGTTTCTTCAGAGAGCTGAAGTAATTGACTGTCCCTTTTATGGAAGCTTGGCAAGTCAATTAAATTCCTCAAGCTGAATTTTCCAGTCTCTGCCTCTTTTCTGCAGGGACGTACAAAGCCAGGCTGTGAGCGGGAGCACAGGGCTTGTAGTGGCAATTGCTTTTCTGATTTATGATGATGCTCCTGTGCCCTGGGCACTCTGCCTGCCTGGGGAAAGACAGCCCCTGCCCACGAGCATGTGCTTTAAAAAGAGCAGAATGGGTTTTAATTCACAAGGAAAACTCTTTCTCTTTTCTGTTGGTGCTTCACAGTTTGATGCCTCGCTAAACCCTCCCTCTCCCTTCCCTTTTCAGCCTTTCTTCACAGGTGGCTTAGGGTAAAACTAAAACCCTGAAGCTTTGCCAGTAAATAACCACAGACTAAGTCCTTGCAGGTGTGGGGGGGATGGAGGGCTGGAGGAGAGGATGCTGCCTCTCTTTTTTCTGATGGTACTAATTTGAAACAACATCAAACCAGGAGGGTTGATATAAAAGGTTATATAAACTTTAAACCCCCTTCTGCAATGTCCCAACTACTTGCTGGATGGATGGTGCAAATGATGCCCACCTCTCCTGCGGACCCTCTCCCAGCCTTGGCCTTACTCTCTATCCCCCTAGAGAGCCAGAGCCCCTGATATGGGACCAGGAGAAAAAGAAAATCTGCCTGGAAAGCTCACAGCTGGATGTAAGATGAGGGAAAGGAGGTTAGGGTGTTTTCTTGTACCACAAATTGGCTTTTACAGCCTGCAGAAGAGGGATGTTTGGGGGGGCTGGAAACCATGTGGCTGAGCCACAGCGGTCCCTGTGTAGGGAGCAGAGAGACACTGGCACTGGTTGTGGTGCTTGGCCAGGTTTTAGGACCAGATCTGCAAGAGAAACCTTCCTAGGCTCTGAAATTTCATCCCCCTTTTCCCGGATGGGGGAGGTGGTGGTGGTGGTGGTGCATGGTCCACAGGGAGCCCTCAGCAAACTGCTCATCTTGAAGGGTTTGGCTGAAAGGGTCTAGAAAAGCAGTTTCCAGAGGACTTGCAGTGGGAGCCCGGAGCCCTGATTCCCTCTGGGAAATTGTTTCTCATTCTAATCTGACAATGAACTAGTTCTAGGTAGAGCTCCCAGATAAAAACTGCGATGGAGGTGTTTAGCAAAAGGCTCAGGGCGAGTTCAGTGTCCAGAGCTGCCCTGCCGCAGGAGAGCTGACTTTTATCCTTTTATTTATTGCTGTACTCGGTACCTCTTATGGCCCCATGCAGGCGGCAACAGCAGCCTGTCCCCCGGCAGAAGGGCTGAACCCCATGGCACACTGGCTCACAACACGGGCACCCACTGCTCATGGGGGGCACTCGTCCTCTCCAGAGCCCCGCGGGTCCCCCTGCTCGTACCAAGAGATACTGAAGAAGCAAGCCCAGTGAGCGAGCAGGATGCTGAAGATCATACACAGGACCTTTTTGGTGAGACATCGACTGGTTTCCTTGGTACAAGAGCCCGCTGGGACCTCCTGTAGAGGTACAAGGAGCAGGCGATGATGCTCAGGGCGATGATGCGGGTGCTGAAGAGGACAGTGAGATACACCTTGTACGTCCCCATCTGCCAGGGGTGGCACATGTGCTTGGTCACCCCGTCACTGGGACTGGTGCACAGGTCAACGAGGATCATGGTGGGGACGGTGAGGAGGAAGGCCACCAGCCACACCAGGGTGGACCTGCGCAGGGTGTCCAGAGGCCTGATGACAGCCAGGTAGTGCTTAGGGCTCATGCTGGTGAGGATGAAGATGCTGGTGTGCGTGGTGAGGAGGTGGAGGCTGAAGAGGATCCTCCAGCCCAGGCCTCTGAAGTACCAGTCCCGCACAAAGTACGTGTGGACCACGAAGGGGACGGTGGGTAAGTACAGGAGACCGGACAGGGCCAGGGTGACAATGTACACCTACAAGGAGCTGGTGGTGACCCCCAGCGTGTAGATGTTTCCCACCGCTCCAACCATGCACATGGTAGCCAGGATGCAGCCGAGGAAGGAGGTGACGGAGAGGTCACTAGCACTTTCAGAAGAGGCGTCGGGCTGGGTGGTGGCATTTTTGGGCTGGCAGCGGATGCACATGCTCAGCTCCTTCCTCCCTCGCTGAGAGCCGCCCCAGGGAGCTTGTCTGGAGGAAATCCCAAGCTGCAGGAGTGGGAGCTGTGGGCTGAGCCATCCCGGAGCTCCTGTGAGCGCTGCTCTCCCCGGCGCTGCCCAGAAAAGCCGTTCCCTGCACGCAGCAAGGGGGGAATCAGCCTCAGTGCGGGTGGGATTTGTCCCTCTGCCCTCCTGGCAGGGATGCTAGGATGCCCCCAGCTGCCCCCTGCCCCTGGGCACCTGCCCCCCTCCCTCCATAACGTGCATTGCTGCAGACGGACCATTTTCTACGAGATTTGGGTTTAATTACTGCTCTTTTTTTATTTTTCCCCATCTCCCGGGTCTCTCCAGGTCTGCGGTGCTGGTTTGGCCTCGGAGGCTTCACAGGAGCGGGATGTGGCCCAGCCCTTGCCCTCCCCAGGGGGCTCAGCTCCCGGTAACCAGGGACCAAAGGAGTAATTAACGTCACCAAAAATTCACAGCGGCGTCCTGTCCCCAAAGCTGCTCTGCCCCGTGGCCGGGCGGAGGTTGCTGGATTTTAGGGATGGGAACTGGCTCCCACCGATCCGGTGCCGGGACGGAAGCAGCTCCAGGGCCCCGGGTAGGCGGGAAGGGAGGAGTCCACGGGCAGCCTGGGTCCGTACGAGCAACAACGGGGCCGGGAAAGCTGCCGGCTCCGCCCGGGCTTTTGGGCTGAATCAGCAAGGCCGGCGAGGCGGGAAGCGAACCCGCCCCGGCCGCGGGCAGCCAGGGCGCGGAGAGACCCCGGCCCCGCGCTGGAGCCGCTCTGCTCCCCAAAGCCACCCCCCAACGCCGCTCAGCGGCCCGCGGGCCCGCCGGGCTCCCCGCGCTCCCCCCCGGCGGCTCGGCCGGCGCCGCCCCCCAGCGCCCCGCCCCCAGGAACCACGTGCGCCTCCGGACCCCGCCCCCTTCCCCTCAGGCCACGCCCCCTCCCCAACCACGGAGCGTCCGGAAGGGGGCGGGGCCTCCTGGAGGACCGCCCTCCCCCTCAGCCCCCCGCCTCTATGGTAGGTTTGGCCGAGACGGGACTGCTCGGGCCGCCCGTTTCTCCCTCGCCGCTCTCGGCTCCCCGCCGCTAGTCTCTATGGTGCGGGGCGGTGCGGTCACGTGGGGCGGGCAGGCCGGAAGGAGTCGGGCAGCGGCGGCTAAATGAAGCGGGGCCGGAGGGGCGGCGCGGGGGTGCACGGGCCCGGTGAGTGCCGGCCGCCGGCCGCCCCCCCCCCCCCCCCCCCCCCGGCTTGCTGCGGTCTCTGCGTCCTGGGCGGGGCGGGGGATGAACGGTCGGCGGCCAGGCGGCGGGGGAGGGGCTTGCTCCGGGCGCCAGGGTTCACGCCAGGGCTCCCCGCCTCGTCCTCTGGGCCTCGCCTGCCCACTCGGCGGGGGGCTCGGTCGCTGCCCCTAGGTGGGGGTCCTGTCCCGCGCGTTCGCCCCTCAGGGCCCGAGTCCTTGCCTTCCCCCCCCCCCCACCCACCCCCCTCCCCTCAGAGCCCGGGTCCTTGCCTTCCCCCCCCCCCCCCTCCCCTCAGGGCCCGGGTCCTTGACTTCCCCCCCCCCCCTCCCCTCCTCTCAGGGCCCGGGTCCTTGACTTCCC
>BOSO01008972.1:0-45508 GCA_018403395.1 Gorsachius goisagi | reverse complement strand
TTCTCTACCCGGGCAGCAATATCTTGCCACAGTGCGGCCACCCAAATGCATTTGCCTCTGTGCTGCCAGTTGCTCTGCTTCCATTGCTGTAACCACCCCCACAGGGCATTTGCCACCATCCTTGAGTCAGTATAAAGTACTGGCCATTTTTCTCATTCAGCAATATCTAGAGCCAGCCGGATGGCTTTCACCTCTGCAAACTGACCCAATTCACCTTCTCCTTCAGCAGTTTCCGCAATTTGTCGTATAGGACTCCACAAAGCAGCCTTCCACCTCCGAAGCTTTCCCACAAGAGGACAGGAGCCATCAGTGAACAAGGCATATTGCTTCTCATTTTCTGGCAGTTTATCGTACAATGGGGCTTCTTCATCATGCACCACCTCCTCCTCTGGCGACATTCCGAAACCTTTGCCTTCTGGCCAGTCTGTGATCACTTCCAAGATTCCTGGGTGACTGGGGTTTCCTAATCGAGCTAGCTGTGTGATCAGTGTAATGCACTTACTCCATGTAGGATCAGTCGCATGATGCATACAGGGAATACTCCCTTTGAACATCCAGCCCAGCATTGGCAGTAGGAGTGCCAGAAGCAGCTGTGCTTCAGTACCAACCACCTGTGAAGCAGCTTGAACCCCTTCATATGCTGCCAATACCTCTTTCTCCATTGGAGTATTGCAGGCCTTGGATCCTCTTACCCCTAACTCCAAAACCCTAGGGGTTGGCCTCAAGTCTCTGCTGGTGCTTTCTGCCAGAGGCTCCAGGTAGGGCCATTCTCCCCAGCTGCGGTGTAGAGCACATTTTTTACATCTTGCCCTGCCCAGACCAGCCCAAGGGCTACTGCATGCACTATCTCCTGTTTAATTTGTTCAAAGGCTTGTCGTTGTTCAGGGCCCCATCATTCTTTTTCCAGGTCACTTGATAGAGAGGACTTATTATCAGACTGTAATTTGGAATATACATTCTCCAAAACCCCACAACATCAAATAAATCTCATGTCTCCTTTTTACTACTCGATGGAGACATATTTGTTATTTTATTGATCATATCCATTGGGATCTAATTATGTCCATCTTGCCATTTGATTCCTAAAAACTGGATCTCCTGTGCAGGTCCCTTGACCTTACTTTGTTTTATGGCAAAACCGGCCTTCAGAAGGATTTGGACTATTTTCTTCCCTTTCTCAAAAACTTCTTCTGCTGTATTGCCCCACACAATGATGTCATCAATGTATTGCAGGTGTTCTGGAGCTTCACCCTGTTCCAGTGCTGTCTGGATCAGTCCATGGCAAATGGTAGGGCTGTGTTTCCACCCACGAGGCAGTCAATTCCAAGTTTACTGAACGCCCCTCCAAGTGAAAGCAAATTGTGGCCTGCACTCTGCTGTCACATTCACGATATCAGTTGTGGCACACCACTTGGCTGCCTTTGACTCCAGTTCATACTGAAGTTCTAGGATGTCCGGCACAGCAGCACTCAGCGGCAGCATGACTTTGTTCAGGCCCTGATAGTCTACTGTTAGTCTCCACTCTCCATTAGACTTTCACACTGGCCATATGGGACTGTTAAAGGGTGAGTGAGTCTTGCTGATCACTCCCCTTGGCTCTCCAGTCAACAAATCAGTTTATGGATGGGAATTAAGGAGTCTTGGTTGGTGAGATATTGCTGCAGTATTACTGCCAGTGCACCGTTTTGGTAATGATTGGCACCTGTTATTCTTTGACCCTCAGCAACCCCACAGCAGAAGGGTTGTCCGAGAGACCAGACAGTGTAGACAGCTGCCTAATTTCATCTGTCTCCAAGGCAGCTATACCAAAAGCCCACCAATACCCTTTTGGGTCCTTGAAATACCCTCTCCTGAGGTAGTCTATGCCAAGGATGCATGGAGCCTCTGGGCCAGTCACAATGGGGTGCTTTTGCCACTCATTCCCAGTTAGGCTCACTTCGGCCTCCAGTACTGTTGGCTGTTGGGATCCTCCTGTCACTCCATAAAACACTCACTCACCATTACTTGTAAGATCCTAGTGGTTAGAGCACCCAACAGGGGACCCATATTCAGCTCCTTCTGCCTACAGTCAAAACACTCTCCCATTTCCTAGGCATGTGTATTCATCTGCCTACCCACTGAACAATTCCTGCTTAGGCTATGGGATGAAATTGGGCTGTTGTGTAGCTGGCAGGAGCTGTGGAGCAAAGGAAGCTGAGCTAAAAGGGAGACTGATGCTAGCCTGGTAGCAAAAGCACATAACTGGAGCAAAGTCCTAGGGAGTCTGGTCTGAGCTGTCATTCCTCACCCAGTTATATGTGTTTAACTTGTTTTATCCTGGATAGTCCAACATTGAAGGAGAACAGTTCCAGGCAGCAAGCACTGCATTGCTTTGGACCTATGGTCATTGCTTATTTCCTTCTCCTTCCAGCCCACTGTTTACATCCTTCACTGTACATTGGCCAAACGCAACCTGGAGGTTAGGGCAGTCTTTTAGGATCCATGGGATGAAGGACTAAATCCCTTTGCCCTGAGATAGGAAGTGATACATATAACTCCATTCTCAGGGAAAATGCTCAAACTATTACACAGTTATACAAAACAAAGGAAATAGAGCTCCTAGTTTGTTTTGTAGGCAAGCAGGCATGGTTGCTTGCCTTTAGTCTCAATTACTTTCTGCCTGCAAAAACATTAAGTGTATTCAGAGACTCAGCGTTAGACCAGATCCCTCTCTGTCTCATTTCTGAACTGCCATTGTGCTATGTAAGGTGCTAAGTGGGTAGGTCTTCAGAGTGAGGGTTACGTCTTGCTCTCTATTTGGGCTGCATCCACACAAAAACATTTAAATACTCTTGAGGATCTGTATCTAAGTGTTCTGTTCAATATCACAGAAGAATTTGCTGGTGGAGGAAAGAACTAAGCGGAGGAATTTCCAGTCTTTAGTCAATTATTAATGTAACATGTAACAACATCTACTGCTAAGAGTACTGGTCTGATACTACACCCAGGTTCGTATCTTCAATAACTAGCTTCAGAGTAAAGAACCCTAAATTATTACGATGAGACCCACTTTGAATTCTCTGTATATCTACTGAGGGTTGCTTATTTTCATTATGTCTATTAATTATTTTCACTTGTTTTCCTTTAGTAAGCAATAAGTTAAATTGTTTATATAACCTTGACCTTTACCCCTACATTTTCCATTCAAATTCTGCCAAACATTCTCCATACTCAAAAAGCAAGCAGGCACATGCTTTTCTTTTTTATGAATTAGGAAAACAAGAAGAATGTACAGTCTCCTCAAGAAATTATGTTTCTATGACAGCACTTCATAGATGTCCTTTCTAGTCACTGTAAAAACTACATAGGTTATGCCTGCAGCCAGAGAGCATTTGTAGGTATTTAGAAAAACAGATACAGAAAACGTGATAGCTCAAATCCTCAATGACAGGCCAGTAAACTGCTATGATGTATGCCATGATCCATGAGTTGAGGCCCTGCTTATTTGAAAGAAAGATGCCTTGACTGAGCAACTGTTAAGTGACAAAACTCCTCCAAATGCTTTCCAGAAGCATCCCTGATGGCTCTTCTGCTGCTTCTGGGTTTTACCGACAGCAGGTTTTCCCTGCTCTGTTGTGGTGCATTGGACCACACAGGAATTCGCCCATGAGTTGTGAGAGCACGTGCTGTTCTGCAACACGATGATCATTACAGTCAGGTCTCAGTGCCTGGAGGAGGACTGCAATTCCTCTCAGGTTAAACTGGCAGATCTCTGTCTGTGGGCTCAGGCTCAAGGTAAGTAAAGCAGCTCAGACCTCAGCAACTTTGATTCATATGCACTTTCGTGAATTTTGGGGGGGGTTTTTTAGTTGTTGTGTTTGTTTTGGTTTTTTTTTTTTTTTGTTGTTGTTGTTGTTACACCCATGACTTCCATAATGCCAGCCCATAAGTACACATCACACCAGTCACAAGGGAGGAAGTTCAGCAGAGGGGGGTTTACTCATCCTCCCATGGCTGTCTGTCCTTTCCACAGCTCCTGGGACAGCTTCAGTTCTGGACAAGTGACTGAGATGTGAATCAGAGGCAAAGCACTGCCAGCTTATGAGTAGCCACTAAATATTCAGGATGAGTAAACGGTGTGGACAACGAGATTAAAGGAAAGATGAAGACGGGCTGAAATGAAGGGACCTGCCTCCCACACTGAGCTGAGTGGGCAATTGTATGAGGCAACAAAAATTCCCAAGATCTTTGCCAGACTTTTCAATAAGTTAGCATCTAACTTACTTTGAGACTCAGAGTAAGTCACAGAAATCGCAGGAGAACTGCAAAGCATGAGAAGGTCTTCTAGTGTAGCCTCCTGGCACAAAGTGGCCAATGCCACATCATTCAGGGAAAGACAACAAAAATCTCTTTACGTATCCTTATGGGAATGTCCACATCAAAAAAAACCCAACCAAAACCAAACCAGTTCCTTTTCAATCTCCAAGTGCTGGCAGCTGCCTCATGCCACAATGAATGAGAGCTTATACCCTTTCTATAAATAAGGAATAAAACGATGGGTACTCTTATTATCCATACAAATACTTAATCCTCTTGATTCCCACTACTGTCTTTGCTTTGCTTCAGGCTCAGGGTTTCCACTATTTAGCTCAGCTTCACATTGCACTTCACCTGTAACACGCCTGTGCCCTACCAGGGAGATTTTATATGGGATGGGCATGTTGTAGCCATGTTGAGGCAACACCAAACTTCTACATACGCTGACTGATAATACCTGCATTCAGGCACAACACCAGGCATCACACCTGCCAAAATGCAGGGATGATGCTGCATGACGACATCTCTTACTGTAACAACACGTTCAGTTTTGTTGAGTGTTGAAAAGTTTCATTATATTTTCTAGGGTCTGTTTACACTGTATCTGTAACTTAAGAAGACTCAGACTCAGAATATGCCTCATAAAAACAAGACGCTTGATGTGACAAGTCAATCAAATAACAGAAGTTATCTGAGGGATTACGAAGGAGGGCTCTTAAGGATCACAAAGCACTTCTCAAATACTCAGCATTTATTTGGAGAGGATGAATTTATGGAACTACACTTTCTTTACCTTTCCCACAATGGAGCCATTGCTTTTCTAATTTAATAATTTATATATTTGGAAGTCCTTCCTAATATTTATTCTTTGTAGTCTGATCTAGCAGAAGAGGATGAATCAGTGGTTAGGATGCTGCCTGAGACTCAAGACTCACAGGGTGCCCATTTTGCAATGGATTCACTGTGGGTTTTGAGCAAATCACTGGATATCTCTATTTTCTTCCAATACATCATTATGATAACACATAGTTGACAGGGATGTTACAAAGGCATATTCTTTGGACCAGTGTGGCAGCTGTAGTCACGTAAACCCGTAAGATATGTTGAGGGTAGAGAAGAAAAGAGAACCAGTAATCAGTGTTGCAGAGAAACCTTTCAGCCTTTCACACGCTGGTGAGGTTGTGTTGCTCACTGGCTATTCAGAAAAAGCTGCAAGAAAAAAAGTCCTGATCCTGTTGAAATCCACAATGTGACTGTGCTCGCTGGGATTAGGATTTGCTTTTCTGTATTTAAAATAACAGCAGCACAGTCTGAAGTAGATTTTGAAATCTTGTCCTGGGGACAGGGCTATCAACTGGCAGGTGTAGGATGAATCTGTCCAGCCCCAAATGATCTTACACCATTATGTAACATTATAAAAATATTTGCCTTTCCACTCCAGAGCATGGAGTTATACAAGAACCCTTCCCCCACTGCCAAGGCATTGCACAGCCCTGCCTGCAGTTATTAACCAGGATCATCTTTCTGTTACATGTCCAGGCTTTTCCTTTCTGATGTGGACTAGTTAGATTCCCACAAATGAGCCTGCAAGCAAATGATTACGCTCTTTGCATTTTGTGCAGAGGTATGGAAACCAGACTGCTCTGTCCAAAAGGCTGGATGCTGCCTGGGGAGAGTGTGGGAACTGGGCAAAGGGGACTCTTCTCACCCTTCACAGAAATTTGGTCCTGGGTATATAAAACTCCTGGAGGAAACGTGCCAGTAAAAACCATGTAGGCCTGAGAGTCTATTAGAGTATATTTTTTTAGCATCTCAGTTGTCTTCTAATCCAAAGAGCATGGATTTATTTACTTTTTTTTCCTCCTTGCATTTTAAATAAACAAAGCTTTATGGCACTGGGAGAAATCTAGAGCTTGAGTAATGACCACATAAAATCAACTTGAAAAAACGTTAGAGCACAGTGCAGAAGTGCACTCCAGGACACCGTCTAACCAGGTCTGCCAGTTAACTGGTTTTTTATTTAAGGAGTATTTAAGCTTTCTCACATTTCCAACTCTTTTAACCATTTATCTATACTTGGATCATCTTTATCATTGCATTATCTAGTTCTATGAATTCTCCCTACCCCAAATATCCCACCTGCATATCCTCATTATAACCCTTCAGATACTCCATAGACCCAAGGCCTTCCTCAGATAAGTGAACTATACCACCACCAAAGTGAGGAGCTGAGCAATGCTTTGCTAGATGTAGCAGCACTAACTGCTCACCTCTGTACTTAAAGATGTGGGGCTTCTAATCGCATCTGCTGGAACAACTCCACTGATGCTGGAAGGAGTCCGATTCATAAGACAATCTCTCTATTAAGGGCAAAGCAGTCCTAGAAAGAAAATAAACAGTAAAGGGAAGGCTTACTATATGGAAGATGGAAGCATGTCTCCAGCTTCAGAAGTGGAAGTGGGACACCTCTACCCCGTGTCTGTACCAATCTTTTTGAAACATGCCACGAGGAGTTCAGACTTTTGGATATGAAAATATTGTAATTTTTTGCAGGTTTTTTTCAGGAGTGCATGTTTTTCTTAAAGTCTCAGCTCCAGGAGGCAAGTGATTATGTGAGAAATTCAGCCCTCATTTGAAATGACAGAAAAGAGTTTCCAGTCTTATAAAGAGAAAAAAATGGAGGAAAAAAAAGCCTAAGGTTCAAAATCAGTAGCACAAAAAGGTCCAATCCCAGATGTAAGCCTGACTCCTCACTTTTTTTTTTTTTTACATCTGGGAGCGATAAACACCAATGACATAAAATTACAGTAATGCTAGCTACAATCAAGAACTGTACGATACTTTTGTCAAGACAAAAGTATTAACGCAGCTGCCCTGGCACATTTTCCAACTTTTGTCCTCCTAGTCCTCAGCATTTAAATGCTTTCCATTAGAAACAGGCTTTGTCTTCCTTCTGCCAACAGAGGCTGGAAGCTGACTTGGCAGAGCACAGCACCCACCACACTCTCCCTTTTGGCTATAGGTGAAGAGACCTCTTTACACACAGAGCCAACTTCTCCATTCACTTGATTCTCTGCGGGTTTAAGTTACCCTGCATTCTCCCCGGTGAAAGAGCAGATATTGGCATGGGGCTGTGAAACACTTTGCAACTCTTCAACATGAAAGATACTGTTAAAGAGGAGGTGTAATTATTAACCCGTGAGCTAGAAGAGACTGTCTGAGAACTTGGAAGCAAACCCAAAACTTGTAAGCAAGATCGAACTAGTCACCTGAGGGAGGGTGGAGGGGGACAATAAAAATGTATTTCACAGGGCAGAAAGGCAACAGCAGTCTTGTTAGTGCATGCTAGTAAATGCACCCATTTCTCTCATTTTCCATCTGAAAATTAAGGTTATTATAAGGCACATATTTCCTTTGTCATTCTTCACAAAAACATCTGGAGCCAGACTGTACTAAATGATACTCAGCATCTCACAGCTTGTACCTCTAGGTATCCAACTAAAATTGGTCCCCTGTTTATTGGCTTATGCTCGCTGCGGTGTGAATGGCATGTTCACGCATTTCTGACTAACAACTGATAAACAATGTGAACAGAGTGAGCCTTTGTGGATGAAGGCGATTTGTTATTTATCAGGTACATTTATCTCCTGCGTTTGCTAGACCTCAATCGTTCTCCGCAGGGCTCAGAAACAGCGGTTGCGTGCCACAAGGCTGGATCAGTCCTTCTCCAAAGCATCTGTCTTGCACACGAGTTTCTTCATCTGCCTCGCACGTTTCAGCAACACCTCAAAGTCCCAAACAGGATCAGCATCAGCTTGCACTTTACACAAATTAAAAGGCACTCCCTGGCTTGAACAACAGAGAAACAAGTAAATAACTTCCTCTTCCTCCACTGTCATTTACCTGCCAGGTCTCTGCCATCCCTCGAGCTCTGGGGAGCAGAGTCGGGCTTTTCTGTGTCTACCCATCCTGGCTGCATTCACACACCTCCTCCCCTGTGTTTCTGCACCTTGATTGCACATACCCCTGCTGGGGAAGAATGGCCACACCACAGGCTCTACGTGACTGACAACTGGTCTAGCCTCCTTGCTATGACCCACAGGGCAGGAGGTGCATTCCCAGCAGGGCTGCATGGGACAATGAAACAGGGATTTGTAAATAGCGCCCCCCCCCCCCCCTTTTTTTTTTTCTTTCAAAGCTTAATCTCTAGCATCCAAAAGGAATATTTCATTTCCCATCAGACTGATGCTCACCTGTGCCTGCCATGGTGCCATGTGGGACCTGAACCAGGAATGTCACATCCCTTGCTGCAGTGGAATCAGCACCAGGACCACAGCTCCTGCGAAAGGCCACAGCCATCCAGGTAGATGCAGACTAATTTTGAGTAAAAGCATTTCAAAACTCAAAGTCAAAGGAGCGTATACTTCGAAGCAGAATATAAATAAATGTTGGAACATGAGAAATTCGTGTTATTAAACCTATCGTAGTAATGTGGCAGCCTGGCTACACCTCCTGAAGCAGCCACATGGGTGGGGGGAGGGAAGGTAAAAAGTAAAACATAAAAACACAAATCATGTTGTTCAAATTTTACCTCAGGCAAAATTTTATGGGAATCTGACCTTTTTCATCCCCTAGCATTTATCCCATCGTTCCTAACAAATAGGAACCAGACCCAATTCTCTTGCAACAAGACTCTGATCTAGGATGAATTATACTTTCAGCTCTGTCATCAGCCTCATCTACTACACTGGGTGGCAAATTATTCAACCACTCTGTGCTTCAGTTTCATGGTCTGCCCAACGATGACAGTGTTGCCAACCTCCTTTGAACAAGCTCCCCACGATATCTTTACAAGAAGTCTCATTTCAACATGAAGCAGAGCCTTCTCCCCCAGTCGCAAGTGTCATGCTGAGGGTTACGCATGCTCATCGGGTGGCATTGCTACAAAAGGGCATTGCAGGCCTCTGAGTTAACCTATTTTACACCTGCCATCATAGGGAAAAGGGGCAGTTGAGCACAGTAGGAGCGTATCTGAAATTACACGAACATCTGCCTTTCCAGCAGCAGAGATCTGCCCTTTCTTCTGCACCCAGGAGCAGGAATGTCTCCTATGGTTACACTGACACAGACCAAATTAAAATAGTAGCCCTCACTGTTCTCCATAATTAATATTCTTTCCTCACACTGCCTCTGCCTCCTTTGATGACTTAAACACCAGCTGTAATGAGCCGTCCTCTATGCTTAAGTTTCTGTCTTAGTCATAGCTTCAAAAAACCCCAAACCTTTAGTTTGTTCCATGACTTTCAACCATATTCTCCCCCTTCCACAAAGTACAAACAAATCAGTCAGCAACCATGACCTGCTCCCTTTCGGACACAAACCCTGCATCTTGACACAGTTGCAACACACTTGAATGGCTCTTTTTACTCACTCATTCTATTAAAATAACATTTATATGTGGCAAATAGAGGAGCAGATGACCAAAGCTGATGCTTCAGCAGTGTTTTCAGTTACCATCCACTGCAATGAAAGGATAGTCAACAATGTGCAGACAAGGTGGGGGGAAGGTGTTAACCTTTTATCCCCGCCAGAAATGCTTCCTCCAGCAGGATATGTTGGAATGAAGCCACTGTTATGTCCCTATCACCAATGCAGCATTATTAAGAAAAAAAGAATCCCACCCACTGGATGAACTCCCTTAACGGGAACCTCTGTCCATCTGGACAGAGCTGCCTCCCCGCACAAGCAGCTTTTGTTTCATGGAGGCTGCCAGGTATTGTAAAGCTGAAATTCCTGTTTGGACTTATTTGGAGCACAAGTCCCAGGACAGCAGAGCAAAGGAAAAAAAAAAAAAAGTAGCAAATATAAATACTCCAAGGGGAAAGTATCAGCTGCTTCATCATTATAGTATAACCATGCACTTATTTTATTACTGTTTATTAATAAACAAACAAATAAATTACTACTCTTCCAATTGTTTTTCTTCAGATAAAAAGCTATTCCATTGCTCAAGGCAAGATACTATTATTGCTAAGTCTTATTTTATTGTAAGATACTGTTAGCTTTCCATATCTCTTATTTGTTATTACACCTTTTGAAAGTTGTGTCCCAAGTACTGATTAAAAAAAAAAATCTTATAATAGCTATAAAGTGAAAGAAGAAACAAAGCACAAAATATGCACATAAAAGGGTGTAGAGTAAATGGGGGTGGGCAACAGCAATGTGTTACTCTGATGCTCAGTCAAAAAAGGTGTGAACATTTTGGCACAGGAATACGTACACTTCCTCGGAGATACACAGGAAAGGGGAAAGTACAAAAAGAAATACCCAGCCAAAAAGAAATCAATATCACTTGCCTTTCCAGATTAGTTTTCTGCCTCACCAGAAGTCTTCTGGGCTTTTTTATCCTTGTTTTCATTAATTTTATCTGCCCTCTTACTGTCCAGCACTATGTTGCCCTTCACACTTTCATGCCTGATGAATCTTTTTGTAAAGGTGTGGATTAAATAGTCAAAGGGAATGGGAGATTCAGGACGTATTTTTTTCTTTGCTACAGAAGATACTTACATTTTTTTAAAATTAATTTTTCAAGGACATAATTTTATCTTTTTTTTTTTTTACCCTTAAGTAAACAAAGAGTAGCACCTTATCAGGTATTTCACAGATAGGTACCTATGTCCAAGTGTCACAGAAACAAGAAAAACATCATCAGCCACTGGTGCACACAGACATGAAAAAGGATATGATGGCATGCTCTGCAGGTTTGCAGTGAGGAAGAAAGCTGCTCTGTTTATATGGACACGTCGTCTGGTTTTCCCAGACAAAGAGCTTTTCCCTACTCATGAATGCCTAAAATATTTCTTTCCCTTTTCTTACAAGCCAGGGTAGATCCAATATATGCAGCTGTCATGAAAAGATGGGTTTCCTGATACCTTTCCTAAAACTGAACACAGAGACATTTTCAGGTGTGTTCCATCCAAAACCACCTAATTAAGTAGTAGTACCTCTTTTCTTTGGATTACTGGTTAAAGGTGCATCTGCATGTTTTAAAAAACTAATCTAAAAAAAATGAGTGTGCTTTTCATTAATAAACTGATAGGAAAAAAACTGTAATTGGACTTCTTTTTTTCTTAAAACATGCAGTGCCTGTCATGTGCTACTCAAATCTGATGGCTTAATGACATACCTTGTCATATATCATTTAGCAACTACAGGTACCCATATATGCCCAAATATTGTGGCAGATACTGTCTGTACATTTATTACATAGATCATCACATCCTGATGAAGCTGCCTTTAACATTCCAAATTTGTCAAGGCTACCATTAAATATTAACAAAACCCTCAACAACATTTAGGTGAAACAAATAGATCCACAAGGGTGTTAACCTAACATTTTTCACAGCTGGAATTTCTTCTCACTGAATTATGCTTGTAGATTAAGAAAAGGTTTACCCTGGATCACTACAGAGCTGTACTGCTCAGGTTCTTGCAAACCACACTCAGAGCTATTTGTGCAACTCAAGGAACGAGATGGCTTTCAAATTCCTATGAAACCAGGCTGTTCACGAACAGTGTTTTAGAACGTCTTTCCAATGGTATTCTTTTAACAAAAGACTTATTTCTCAAATCAAAATAGCTCTCTGGAAGAGTTTAGTGAAGACAAACCACAGTCCTCTTGTACCTCAGTGAAGGTAGATACCTCCAGCTGTACATCTTCAGTAGGGGAGTTCTCCAAAGCTGCACTACAGCAAAAATGGGCTGGGATTTTTCTCTGCCGAGACTGTGTGTTGAGGTGGCTGCCTTCAGCTTGTTGTTCCGGTATCAAAGTGGTCTTGTAGCACATATATGGCTGAGAAAGCCACCTCAGATCCCGCCAACATGGTGCTCCTCACAAGAATTTCAGTCCCATGAGGTAACAAAAATGAAGCTTGAGCTGTGCTTCACTTTGATGTTAAATAGAAAATGATGTGCAGACAACCATACAACTGCTGCCTTGCCAGAGAAATCCACACACGGCAATGAGCTGAACTTGAGGGAATTCTGTGCATCTAGATAGACACAAAACTGCAGGAACAGTGGAAAAAGCAGGGAGGGATGTTAACTAGAAATTTAATGCTGTTAAGAAGCATGGAACACAATATATACCAGTTGCCCTGGTAGGATCTGGTCATCAGATATTTACAAAAAAAAATCACGGTTCTGTACATAAGAAAAGAGCTATTCCTGGGATTGTTACAACCTTCAAAATACGCATTGCTGCTCACTTTTTCTTCCTTCAGGTTTCATGTAATAGTCTCAATCCTGGCAGTTCTCTAAAGTTTAACAAGTCTAAATTAATTTTTGTTTGGTAAATGACCCTTAATAAAAGGGCTATAAACAAGATGAATGAGTACAGCTGAGGAAACTGCAAATCACGTACAATGCACTGTCAAACAAACACACCATAACAAGCTTCTCGAAGCAAAGCAAGCCTAGAACAGCCTGTACATTTTGTGCAGGACCCTTAGCATGGGGTGTCTTGTACTGGGCTAAAGAAATGTGCTAAAATACCTTAATTTGTGAACTGCTCACTTGCCCAACGTGAGCATAGTAAAAAGTAGTTGTTATCAAAGAGAGGGCAGAGACACAGACTGTTTTTTATTAGCATTTCAAAAAGACAGAAAAATTGCAGACTTTGGACACTTACTGTCCTACAGGCTGACATAGTATCTGTAGTCACAGATCACGGAAATTACTACAGGACTTGTCTGCCATTACCCAGAAAGATGCAGACATAGCTGGTGTTACTGAGCTCAGAGTCCCTTATCTAGCGTCATGAATCCTGCTCAAATAAATCCTTTTCATCTGGTCATTAAGACGTTCAACAAGGGCACAAATCGAAGCTAACATCCACAGTACAGCAGTAAACCAGAGTTTTAAATCCTTTACAGCCTGTGGGCAGAGTAAGGATTTGCTTTCCCAACACCATCCACAGGCAGCTAATGTGGAGCCGAGTTTTTTTTTTTTTTTAGCTATGGCTGGGTTTGACTGTGCTCACAGGCTCTCATTCAAGCTGGTGTTTTGAATATCACACTTCCACTTCACCCCTCTGCTCACTTTTGGGACATGCTTATTGCAACGGTAGGCGTTTTGCTGCTGGTGTAATTACAGGCGCTGTGAGAAGAGCAGCAATCCTCTCAGAGGCAAGCAGATGAGCACTTAAGGCTTCCTGAAGATCATCGCTTCAGGGTATAAACAGAGGACGATTGCTGTATCGCTTCAGATGATATTGCCCTGCGGATGGAGGAAACAGTGTCAACCTTCTCCTTGGCACCTGCAGCTGCAACCCAACACACAAGAGAAGTGGCGGCCAGATCTGTCCTGGTAGCAAAGGAAGCAGGGATTTGGCATGCCAACAGGATGAATCTCAAAGCCTGATGCAGAAAGCCACATTATGTTTTATGTTATCTGCTGAGGCAGATGGAAAGGTATTTATTGCATTAATCAGCAATTCCTGGATGATTTTTTAACTTTTTCAGTAAAAAAAACCAACAAAAAACCATCAGTCTCCTGATTTTTTTTTTATATTGAGAATTAGTATCTCGCTGTCTTGATACAGGGATGAAGACACAGAAACCTACTTTGACTGAAGACTCCATCTTGAAATTTTTTTATAACTGTGTCCAGCAGCATGAATCAGCACTGCTCAGTCACCCTCTGAAGGAAGGAAAAAACCCCCCCAAAACCCACAACCCGCCCCACACTAATATTTCCCCACCTTCCTCCCCCCAACGTAATAACCTTTCACAAAACCTCAGTCTAGGCACCAAAATAGCTCTCGGTTGTGGAAACATTAGCACTGCTATGCTATGTATAGAAAAAATACAAGTATTAATGTATTAATAGTGCAATTAAACTATTAATACAATTATTATATAATATAATTTATTAAATTATATATATATAGCATTAACACTGCAGTATCTTCAGGCTTTGTGCCATATATATACACACACACGAAAAAATAAAAATCATGTCTGTGTGTGTATATAGACATACATAAAAAAATACAACTTTGCCTGGGGAATCTCACAACTTGCAATTTGATTTATAGGTCTCACATTGGACTGAGCTTTTCCGAAAGCCTGGGGCTGTGCAGGAAGCACGCAGTCGTGTGTATAGCCCGGGGATCCACTCCGGTAACAGCAAATGTCTGTGTCACGGGGAACCGATGCACGTAGCTAGTGCCTGCTTTGCCTAAAGCCTGTGAGTAAATGCTGGAAAAGACACCTTTAGAAAAGGCTTCTGTAACTCTGGCCCATTACCATGGCCAGTAAAATACTGAGTTTTATTCAAAACTATGTGAAAACTAGCAAATGTTTTCCAACTTTGGACGCACAGATAATAGCAGCACTTCTAGAAAAATCCCTTGTTTTGTTAGACGGGTAAACTCAGGGTCCCTTTCCCATTTCAGCTTATATTTTATTTTAGTGTTTCCAAAAGTTAGGAGCCATGTTACTGATAACTGGCATGTACTGATAGCAAACTGCAGTACCAGTGGGGAAAAAAACCTGGGCAAGCCCTCCTGGGTCTATTCAAAATAGTTTCATAAGGAACAAGAGATGTTTTGAGAAGAAAAAAAAAAAATTAAAGTAAAATTTCAAACTCTGGTAAATGCTTAAAGGAAAATTAAACTTCCTGAGCATCAGTTATTCTTTTCATTATATGTGACTTTCCATTTGCAGCTTTATTATAATAATCTTCACAGCATCATTGGCAGGGGAAAGAGTTATGTAAAACTCCCAACTCTTTTGTTGTCATCCTGGGGGTATGACATTTTTATCTTTAGGGATCAGAAGGAAAGGGTTGTGTCCTCATGCTAAAGAAACTACTGAAGCCCAACAGAACACAGCTCTGCTACATTTCATTGCTATTTACACTGGAGTCACTCTTAATTTCCTGATCTTAGCAAGGTTTGAAAAGAAAAACATTGCTGATAAACAAAATTTTATCTGCGCTTGGAGATAATACACAAATTAGTACATATTAGAACTTGACATAGGACATAGCAAAACCACACATGTTCATGTATATATAAAGATACTTTCTTACAGCATCTGATAAATAACTTTGTTGTTTCAGAGAATGCCAAACAGCTACAGGATACACAGGCTTTTGATAAATCTCTGTAAATATCTTTAGATATTTTTATAGTTAACACTGGTTACATAAAACTGAGATTAAAGAAAGAGGTAGTTTGCAGAGGGTTTGATTTTTCCTTTTTAGAAGGCAACAGACCAGGATTTCTGTTTTTGCAAAATAGCAGTAGGCTAGGCATGGATAAACTTCCCACTGAGATCAGAGAAGCCTGAAGTCCAATTTCCATAGGGGAGTGAAAACAACCAGCAAAAAACCATATGAAACTCAGTAAATAGTGATTGATGAGAACAATCGCGTTTGGACAGAAATCTGTGTTGGGGTGGGGGAATTAAGACCTGAAATTTACCAAATGTGAGCTATAACAGGTTTGAGGGGAATGCCTGACCACACAGACAAGAACAGATGACAGAGCAGGGACTGCTGGTTTTAAAACTTCTTTATAAAGAACACCTCTTCTAGGGAAGAACAACACAGCAATAAAACACAACCTTGTGCTTGCACCT
Source organism: Gorsachius goisagi (assembly GCA_018403395.1). Lineage (NCBI taxonomy): Eukaryota > Metazoa > Chordata > Aves > Pelecaniformes > Ardeidae > Gorsachius > Gorsachius goisagi. The sequence goes on along the minus strand of BOSO01008972.1, from coordinate 29,567 downwards.
CACAACACAGATGCACGGTCTCTGAACCTGCTCTACCTGATCTTTACGACTCTGAACAACAGGCTGTGTTATCACAGCTTTTACTCTGCCAGACACGTATCTTCATTCAACTTTTTGGGAAATTCATGCTAAGGCTAGGTACCACAAAAATGGGATTTCACGGTTTGGTGTAGAGATATGCTTGTCTCATCTCGTTACCTGAAAGAAGACACGGAGCAGGTAGGTTTGGAACAGCAGCTGCCTGAACACAAAAGATTGGGTGGCTTTGGCTTTAGGTAGAAAATGGGACCAAAAATAACATACACATCCTAAAAGAATGACTGGGCACATTCTGGGCTGGAAACCCAAAGGCAGATCAACATATTTGAATGTAGGTACGCACCAAGTTTGCAGAGGTTTAGAATAACATAGGACATTGCTGAAATACTTTAAAGGACTCTGCAGTGCCTGAGCAGAATATCAATGGCATGACACAGCTGTGACCACAGGGACTTTTCCGGATGCTAATATGAGACTTGCTCTTTAAAAAACGTAAAACAGAAGGCAGACAATATCTAGCATGGATTCATATGCTCTCAGAACAAGAAATACTTATCATTGGTGCACAGACTTTAGAGATGGGTAAAAATTAAACAGTGTTCAGTAATGTTTGTCATCATTTACAAAATGGTCTATCTAGATATTGGCATGAAAATACTATATATAATTACGGACGGATTACTGTGAAGCTGGGGTTTGGACTTCAATATAACCTAATATCATATCATGATTTATACTAGGAGACAAACAGTCAGTGAAATGCTTAAGTAAAACAGATCAATGCCTTTTATGAGGCCTGTGAATTTAATAAGCCACAGGATAAATATTGATGAGCTTCAGACAGGTGGAACAGGTTTGCAAAAAGACATAAAATGACTGTTCTAATGTTCAAGAAACCTTGAAGCTTATTAATGGGTTGTACAAGATAAGTTCTTGGCATGTTCTCCTCCTGCTAAGTAAGGTCAAGCAGGCTCAATCCGTGCAGAACTGGGATGACTTTTAACATTCTTCTGAAGTAATACTGCCATCTAGATGCAACCTCCTTACCCATGCCTGCTGCTGCTGAGCGCTTCTTAACCTTGCGTTTGTAAAATGTGTCTGTAACCGAAGGTCTGAGTCCGGCCTCAGGCATGTGCTGCTTCAGAGGGAAACCAGAGCAACTAAAATTCCTCAGTCTGGTGGGATAAGGGAAGGATGAAGTACCAGACTGCAGCAGATATCAGAGGGAAGCGTCAAAGCAATTACATTGGTGAACGGCATCCCATTTCATACTAACTATATGTGAGGGAAGATCAGATTCTACTATGCAGCTACCATTAGTGCTTGTAGACCCCCACATCGGCATATATGCATAGAGACTGTGAGGTGCTTAGAGGTGCTATTGGTATTGGCAACCTTTTTTGTGAAGCAGGCAAGTACTTCTGTTCCTGCAGTCCAGCTGGGGAACTGAGGGCAAGGCGGTCTACAGTTCGGCTGAAGAAAAAAAAAATTCAGACAAAAAACTCCTATACAACTACATGTGAATTAGATACCAACACAGTTCTAAAGATTTGGACTCTGTTTGACTCGGGGGTTCTGTACGAGAGCAGAGATTATATATATCCACTTGTGAGCTGAAACACCTGCCAATGGGACATTTTCATATTTATATAAACTGCTGCATTTTACTGGCAAGCTGCAAGTTTAGTGGATACTGAGAAACTGCAGATTTGATTCGAGCCCGAGTTTTCAAGGTTTCTTTAAGCCTCTCTAGCACCACAATTTAACAACATGCTTTTCCAGAAGTAAACTGTTTTCATTCCAGGCACACACACGCTCCCTAAATAGGCACAGATCTAGATCTAGATGGGAGGAGGAAAAGGTTACCTTGATTTTTATAGCCCTTACCCTTTATCTAAAGGGCACGTAAGATGACAAAGCAAACCACCAAGAACTTCTATTATGAAGATCTGACACTGAATCTCTTAGTGCACGTTTGCATTTTCTCACTTGTGATATGGAAATAGCATTTAATCTTTTAATGCCTACAGAAGAAGCTCAAATTTGCATTGCCTAGCAGAGGGAACGGGGCGCTGGCCCATCCAGAGTCCCATGCTGCTTGCGTGCGGAAGACAGACTGGAAACATGGCACCCTTCCCACGTAACAATTCTGATTCACGTACATAAAAAAGCAACATAACTGGCTATTCTATTATGTTTATTCATTGTAGTTCATAAAAGCAGGGCTGAACCAATACAACTATGAAATAGTCTGCTGAACTTTAGGAAATTAGCTGATCGAGCTCCAAACATATGACTTGCACTGCCCTAAGCCAGAAACAAAGTGCATTGATCAGCAAATCCCAGGGTTTACTTGAGTGGGTTAACAGTTAGGAATATCATCCTGGTAGAGATTTGATGCAGAAATTAATTCAAAATCATAACCAGGTAGGCAGACTCTCCACAGAAAGCAAATTCCTTCTCAAAATCTATTTATAGGCATATCCCTTTGAATGCGCAGCAGAGTTTGAAGTTGGAAAAAAGGAAACACAAAAGCAGATTTTCACTAACGTTGAAAAGGAAAAACCACAAAAAAGCAATGATGGTCTCTTACAAAGCCTGAGTCTTCAGTACTTCACAACACTGTTGCAAAAACGAATGTAAAAATATTGCAGCCACCATGAGTTAATTAATCAGGACTAGTAGCATCTGACAGAACCTGCAAATAACATTGGAGCCGCTGGACAAGGCGGAATAAGCACACAGGATGCCAGGAAATCAAAGAAATTGTTGAATCTATTTTTTAGTGCCTGCAGCACTGCATAGTTCCATAAATAAAAAAAGAAATCCCCTGTTCCCAAGAAAAGGCCAGTTTTGCTACGACTTTTTTTTTGGCATTCAATAGAAAGAGCCCACAGAAGGGCATGATCCCTTTAGAGAGCCGACGTGTGATGTTTGCCCCCTCTGCTGCGAATGGGGCTCTACCTCCCTCCTCCTTCAGGCACCCGGTTTATTCCTTATCCGTGGCAGGAGCAGCCTCACAGGCAGATTTCCTGCCAGCATGGTCACACTCAATGTGGGAATGTCAGACGCAGACAATGAGTGTTTAATAAAAGCTTACGAGTTTCTTTCTTTCTTTTTTTTTTTTTTTTTTTTTTAACTTGGGCTCTTTTCATTGCTAATGGAATAGCTTATTACAGTTCAAGTCAAATGCGGTCAAGATTCAAATAAACCTATAAAAGCATTTTCTGGGAAGTTACAAGGCATTGGAGCAGCCAAAAAATTAAAGGAATAATCCCCCATGTTTCTCAAGACAAACAAATGGCTAGCCCAAGGGTGGCTAAAGAATTCAGGCAAGGCAGAGCAGAAGCAGCTCAGAGCTGTGTTGAAACAGTGAGTGGGTTGTCTACCCCTGAAACATACTCTGCCCCCAGCCAGCTCATTGCTGTTATCCCCCATCTGCTGTGACTACCTCTCAGTAGTGAGAATCTAGAGGACAGTCTTCCTGTAACCTGGCCATTTTCCAGAGAGAGAAAATGTTTGCCTTCCATATTTCAAGATCACAAGGTTAGAGAGAATTAATGATACCACAGTAATAGCATCAGTATTCACCAAGGCAAGTGCCACACAGAATATCCCAAGCATTGCACTGCATTAAGTGTTATGAACCTAATGTCACTGTAAACTACAGGAACAAAAGCAGGCTTCATGGTTTATAGGGATTTCTTTCTCCAGCTCTCTGGATGACTTCAGTGGAACTTTAAGGATTTTTTTTCCTTATGTTGGGTTTGTGATAGTTTCCCTCCTCTGTTTTAATTGCCTCCAGCAAAGTTATTTAATCCTCTAGCTTCCTTTCCACACGCAGAAGTATGAAATTACGCTGAACACAGCAAATATGCATCTTTTTCACAGGTTTTAAAATGAACAAGTTTCCCATAAAGAGCAAGGAAGTATCTGTAGAAATCTCGCAACCCTCTTTCTTGTGGTTATTTGAATGTAGTCGGATATTTTAAGAATGTGCCTTCAGAGAGAGCTTGTCTCTCAGGTTTTCCTGTCACCACCTCTTGTTTTGGCAGTTTATATTTTTCACTCAAGTAAGTTCAGTGACCACTGTTAAATGAACTAAGGATTGCAGTTCCCTGTGGGCAAACATCCACATCACTGAAGCCACTGTTCTGACCAGTATTGACCCATCACCTGGAAACTGCACATAAACCACGGAGTAATGCATTACAGAAATAAAAACATGGTCTGTCCAGAAAATGGTTAAAACCCCTCAATGTTAGGGCAGTGTAGAGAAGTCTGTATTTTTACTTTCAAGATGCATCTCTTCTTTGGATAAATAAAAGGACAAACACTCTAAGCCCAGCAGCCCCTAGGAAAACTGACTTCAACTGAAAAAAACATAATAAAAGTGTGGAAAGTGTTGCATGAAGTGATGTGTGTGTGGCAGGATGGTATTTTTTTCCATCAGTTGATTTGCTATATACATTCTTTACCTTAATATCAAGGTAATTCTGCTCAAGTCGGCAAGTTCTTACTAGTTGCCAGTGCAAACCTCCCAAGCCCTAGGTAAGGCGTGCTTCCGTTTATGGCTATGGGGTTATTTTCTCAACTGCCTATCTGCATGATGAGATGTTTTCTTAACTTCCACCTCCCTTCTGGGTTCTGTCAGTTCCTGTGGTGAGGTCAAAATCCTATGACTTGTGACTTGTTACTGGCGGCTAGATTCACAGACAGTGGTCCCACCGAACCTAACATGGTGTCAATGTTGGGGTGTTCATGCATCCAGTAAGGATTTAATTTATATACTCTTACCAAAAATTCAAATATTAGGTAAAGGTGAATCAGGGCAGAATAAACACCTGAACCAGAACTGAAGCCAGTAACGTTATGTTCCTTTGATCATTTTCTCTTTTCAAAGACCATGCAGAAATCTTTTGCTGGCATTCACCAACACACTACACACCATTGAAACTACCCGCTGCTACCTTTCCTCAAGCAGGATTGTCTCATCTTCCACCCTTCCAGATGTTTCTTTGTACTGTGACACCCACCTCTTCCATCAGGATTTTATCACGGACTCGTGCATTTCCAGCAAAACAATACTCAGTGTAGAAAGCTTAGTAGATGCCCAGGATCTATCTTAACATTCATTTATCTCCAATTAAAAGACTATCATAAAAGCTGCTGTGGCACAGCCAGCATTCCCTTTGAGGGGTTCGCAACAAAGCCACTGCAGGTCATTGTTGGTTTCCTCAGAAGCCAGCAGTGCCTCAAGCGCAGTTCCCACTCTGGAGCTTCCACATCAGTAGCTGGCCATGCTGGCACAGGAGGTGGTAGGGTTTCTGCACCCCCAGCTATAGGAGGGAATGCATCAGTGTAACCCCACAGCCTCTTGTCACCAGTAGCAGGGCAGGATCCCTGGGGAATCCTTACCACTTGCCTGTGGGTCTCTCCTGCTGATCCTTACCTTCAGTTCACCAAGGGATGCTGTGTGCCAGGGCAATCGATGTCTCACCCTAAGGTAAACATTTGCTGCTGCAAGGGCCATGCAAGATGATGCATGCACATTTTATATAACAGATTGCCCTTGCCCATGACATTTTGCTATACCCAAACCACCAAATAACAGATGGTAATAACAAAACCTTGTGCAAAATGAAGAAATCTGCTGATGTAGTAAAAGCACTGGTCCATAATTGGACCCTGGATAATGAGTCCATGAAAAGACAGCGCTCAGTGCATCATTACACCTGACATTTCATCTAACCTGTTTAATACTTCTACTGATAGTATGTTGGCCACATTGCTCAGGATCAATTATTAGGCATTAATGTTTAATCCAAAGTCTGCCTCACTCTGGTCACTGTGAGGATTAAGAACCTCACCACTATTGTAGCAGGACTACCAATTCCTTTGTCCTACTGTAGTTACAGTTTAAAGATTAGAATGTCCCACCTGCTTTCAAAAGAATACAACATCTTTGTGTCCTAGGTTGACGCAGAGTTGTATTGCATTGCTTGATATAGAGATACTGCCATCTAAAGTTGAGAGGGCTATAGAAATAATTCAGCATAAAGAGAACAGAGTGCCCTGGAATCTATCATGCATTACAGTTATTGCTGTCTGGGGAAAAAAAAAAATCTGCAGAACACCACTTTGATAGCCAGGAAACACATGCCATGATCTACCGACCTTAACACAGAAAATTCTAAAAAATTACATGGTCTGAATTAAAAATCAGTTTGTTTTTCTTAGCATTAATATACTTTAGATTTAACAAAACTTACCTTTTTCATTATCTAGAGCAACCCACAAGTTAGACAAGAGCTCTACTCAACTCTCCTTTAATGTGGCACCCCAGTCCTCCATCCTCCCTGGTACAAATGTATGGGGAGTGCGCTGAAAGCCCAGAAAATGAGGAAGGGGAAAACAAGTTTCTCCAAGAGGTGGCACCAAACAGCTGTCTGAGGATCAAGCGAAGGAGCATGAAAGGTCTCTCCTACTCAGTCTTTCATAGATTCCCCACTTAAAATCATTTTCTTATTTACAGCACATGGAACAGGTACTAGGAAAGAAAGACAAGCATTTGGCATGCAGAGTCTCCGTGTAAAATCTAAGATACCTCATGGGAGAAAAGCCCACTTGGCACGCTCTTACTCCCAGCCTCTCACTCTCATGTGAATAAGTAACTTGCATGTCTGTGGCTGGACAGACTGACTCAATAATTCATTCTCGTCCAAGTCAAAAAGGCAGAAGTATTCTAGGATAGTTCTAAACTGATTAGAATTAAAATTCAGTGTCATTTATACTTTAATCTACCCAAGTTTTTATGGTCTTGATACAGAAAGGAGATAGAAGATCTCAAGTAATGCAGACAAGAACATCAGAAGCAGCAATACTACAGAATCCAAAAGTTATTTCCCCTCTCTTGTGGTAAGGAAAGATTATTTACATTCGCTGTTTCAACTGCTGAGGGTGTTGAGACAGAGTCAATAATTCAGATCTACTTCAACAGCGTGTAGAAGTCATGACTTCTTTGTGATGTCCTACTTATACCGACAGTATTAGTTTATATTTTCCACTGGTCCACTAATCTTGGTTTCCGATGCAAGTTTCTCACTCACGATATGAGCTATTATCCAGCACGGCAGCCAAAATTGAATTGTTTCCATGATAAATCCTGCCCACATCTGAGATTACACATCACAGCTGGAACTGTGGTTTTATAACTACTAAACAGCAGAGTCAGCCAAAATGGTTAGAAATTCAGCAGTGTGGTCTCTGTTCTCACAGCAATATCTGTACCAAGCCCCAGGCTTCAGAGTGCCACAGGAGAGATGCTGGCCAGGCATCCTGCAGACCCTCCAGAAAAGTCAGCCCTGCCAAGGAGCACAGCTGGTTTAACAGAGCCCCTCCACCAGCCTAGGAGGATTAGGGGATGATCCCTTTCCTCAGGGGTCACAGTCCATTTTTCCATCACAGACACATCACTGTCAGTCTAAAGTGCTGGATTACCAACTGCCGGCTTCATGCAGCCCATGAGACTGAACAAAGCACATATCAGAAATGATAACAACCTCAAACCAAAGCTATAACCTAAAAAGGGGCAATTTATATCCAGCCAGATCACTTTCCTGGCAGCTCAGTTTAACAGCCCCCAAGCTTGCAAAATTGGTAGGATTGGCTGCAACCATTCCATTTGACCCTGAAAGGCTGAAGAAATCCCATTCAGGTCACTGCAAATCCACACATGTAGAAAGCTGCAGTCCTTATCAACAAGGGTGTTTCCCCAAGATGAGCTGTTAGCAACAACAGGAGTTAGAGCTCACTGATGGAAGCAGAATGGGGAGCGGGAGGAAGGGGGGAGAGACTTTCTTAGTAAACCTCAAGTGTAAGTTTTCCAAGAGTGCAATCAATATTACCAGGTCTATGAAAGTAACAGTAGTCTTTTAAATGTGCTCTGGCTAACTTGTTCCTCAAATTTTGCCCTCAGTTAGGCAGGGGCATTCTAGTTCACTGATTCTGCAGGGTTGGTGGGATCCTATGGGCCACTTGAACAAACAAACACCCTGCAGCCTCTCAAGATGTGCATCTCCAAGAGAATTGTGGGTTTTTTTCCCCCCAGGATGGAGGGAGCACAGAGACCATACTAGTCATCCCGCCTTCTGCTGTAATAGCAACTCAGATTGAAGCCAAAGGACCTCATACAGTCTGACAAGTTCCTGTGATCATCAGAACTATTCTATTGTTATTCCAAATAGTTCCAGTAACATTCTTAAGTCTAAATTACTGTCCCCTACACAACAGCTACTACTGCATTATTACTCATATAGCTATCTTGCTTTTTCCTTTCCTTCCATACAAAACACCTAACTCGGCACTGCTCCAGCCCTCTTCATTTCCTCTCCTGAGAGGCATAGTACCAGAATTACCAAAAGAAAAAAATCAAAAGTGGTGCCTTACAATGTTAATAAGGATGATTTGGCAGTGAATATTAGACACTCTTCTTTTAAGTCAGACCACAACAGGTTTCATGACAGGATGTCAGAAATCCAGATTTCTACCCAATGCCAAAAAGTACTTTGAATTTTTCTTTCTGAAGGTGGTCCTTCATTGTGGCTAACTCCATCTGCGCGTCCCACAGAGCCACATCACTGAATTTGGCACCCTGACTAAGAATGAGTAACATAGAGGCACTCAGAGTATTTTTTTTTTGAGTAACTCTACAATATATTTTCCTTACAGACACCTTGGGGCAAGTGGAGCAACTGCACATGGCTGTGCTGCAGTGACACCCTGCAGCATTGCTCCAGATGAGCATGCCATGTGTCCTGCCCTGGCCACACGCAAAGCTGCTTCTGCAGCTCTCCCTCATCCCACTAAGTGAGCACCTAAGCTTCTGTATGTAAAATGTTAACCCCCACATAGGGAGTAGGTGGTGAGGAAACCACCTCTCCTTCATGATACATAGGAACAAGAAGAATCTGTGTCCTTGGCCAGGCATCTGCTTTCTCCAGTCCTTTTAAAATTATAAGATAAATGTCAGCCTGCATCTACTACCAGATGCAAGGAAAAAAAATAAATGGCTTCTGCTACATACTAGACTGATTATAGACCACAGGCTGCTAATGATGGTGACTCATTGCCTTGAAATCATTGTCTAGGAAAGCCAAACACAGGGGTTACTCTCTGGCCCTGAGCACTAAACTTGCTCATCTTCCTTTCCACTAAAGTGTCCAGGCCCAACTGAATACAGGATTTCTTAGGCACCCCATCCACGTCCCAAAACCCAGTACTCTCAGTTAAGAGGTGCTTTGGAAACGTATACTGCCTGATAAGGTACTGGCACATTTAACAGCAACAAGGAATGCAGAGGACAGAGTGCACTGGATGTCTTGGAGGTAAGACACAGGAAAGATATCCTCTTCTGAGACTAGGTACCAAAACTCCTGGCAGTTGTCACCAAAATAAGCTACTTCCAGAATGTTACAGAGGTTCCTCTTTTGTCTTCTTATTCAAAATAGTATATAGAGAGCTGTGCCCAAGTTTTTTATAAAACACCTCAGTCCTTGGGATACCTTCTGTCTCCCTCTTTTCCTTTCTCCCCCAAACTCTCACACATGTGTGCAGATTTTTGAGTACATGCCCCCTGTGCCAAGACAAACTCCCATTTCCATTTTCTTATTCTGAACACATAGCTCCTTATTCCTTTCTTGACATCACCTGACCTCAAAAAAAAAAAAAAAAAAAGAGGAGAAAGCACACTTAGAATCACAGAATTGTAGCACACTTAGAATCATAAACTTGTTTAGGTTGGAAAAGGCTTTTACTTATACAAATTGCCTGACACTACATTGTCCCCAGGGGCTGTATGCTATAAATCCATGCCCTGAAGGGAGGCAGCTCTTCTCTCAGCCTTCCATTCCCTGGACAAGCAGTCCGGCCAGTGCCTATCCCACTTCCTGATTGCCAAAGGTGTCCCAGCATGCCAGAAGCTCCTGCAGCCAGAGCAGGCACCCTGGAACAGGTCCTTCCTCATTCTGAATAGCCCTGAGCTACTCTGTAAAAAGAGATCAACCCCTGTTTTGAAAAGATGAGACCACAATGGCAACAACAGTTACAGCCAAGCCACATTACAGTTATTCTCTCTTTTAAACCCTAGCCTTTATTCCAAATTGATTTTTGCTTCTGCCCACCTTCGAATAAGGGCCAGCTCTAACCTCTACCATTAGGATAGCCACGCATCGGGCAGGGGAGAGACAGTACTCAGCAACACTCATTTCCTAACGCTGGTTTCCTCAGTGCTGTTTCTGAAGTGCCATCATAACAGTAAACAACTTCCACACTCAAACAGAAGAGCAGACCTTGCTCAAGAACACACAGGAGTCATTTATCAGGCACAAGGGTGAGAGAAACAAGCCCACTTGGCATTACTCATGCATTTTATACCTCCGTATTTTTAGGAAGCTCTCCACCCCCTGAGGCATAAAAAGATAGGAGTAGTCGTACAAATACAAGACCCACTCTAAATAAGCTCCTTATACAACTCATAAATACAGAAGAAAATAACTCAGATAAGATTTCCTCCAACAGTGCCCCTGAATAAAACTGACAGTGGCACATTACCCAGTTATTCCAGCAGCTCCTATCCACTCTTTCAGCAAAGAACTTCAGAAACTTCAATCCAACCCAAGCACCTCTAATTCCTCTCTCTCCAGTTAAAAACAGCCCCTGAGCTCCTCTCTCTTCAAATCCCCCTCCTGCTAGTAAGCATCACCTGAACCAGCCTCCTGCCACAGTGAAGAAGCAACTGCAGCAATTACACCAGGGCTTCTGCTCTCCCATGTCCATTTGTGGGTCTGAATATTCCCTTGCTCTTACTTTGGGTTGCTGCATCTATAATGCACCCCAAAACATTTTCAGCCCACTTTTACAATACTTGGGGTTTATAATATACTTCTAATCCCTTGAATCAAGTGATTAAAAAAATAATCCTCAAAATAAATTTAGATTTTCCCAGCTCTCACAGTTGCAAGTAAGTTTGAACATTTGGACTAAAAGCTCAGAATTTGAATAAAGACAGCCAAAAAGTTCAAAGCACTTTAAATGTCATTATTTTACAGCTATCCCATGATTTTGTTTTATTTTACTCTAAAGGCTCAAATCCTGTTGTTTATTTTTTTTAATGGCTGCAGCCCTCAACAACTGATTATGTAATAGGCATTTAAAAAAGCAAATCCAGAGTTTTGCCTGACAAGCCTCTGACACAATATGCATACCCCAGGTGGCTGAAAGCCAGTGCTTGTAAAGGGACTTGCTGACATCAGGATGTCCCCCCCTGCAGAGAGCGGCTTGGTCAAGGAGGATTCCTTTCAAGACCTCAAGCAATTCAGATGTTGATCCCATCAAGCTACCATATGTCAGAAGAAATACACCATTTAATTTTGTCTCCATGCCACACATTCACTCTTCCATTTTTAACTCCCCGTTAAATGCGTGCTTTTTCCCTTCAGCAATGATTCCCACCATTTGTTTAACCCCTAAGTCCTTCATTCTCCTGGATAAGGAGCCATTAAGAGTATCAAATATGTACACAGATAGAAATTGAACCTGCACAAGAATTGAACCTTAATACTGTGATTTTTTGGGAGGCCATGTGAGCTTGTATGTGGGTCAAAACACAGTATGGGAAATGCTTCAAATATTTACTTTTAAAAATACAGTTTAAAAGAAGTACCAATTCTGTGTATCTGCTTTTGAAATTTTACTTGAAAGGAAAGAGCACTCGCAGATGACTCCAAATTAAGCTCAGATCTTCAGCAAACATTTATCCCTTGGTTTGTCATTGGGTCAGACAACAAATCACACCTCTGAGAAACACTGATTCAGAGGAGTCCCAAATGGGCTTTGCGGGTGGCCTCTGAACTTTCTGGTTGGTCTGTACTTCCCCCAGGGCTTAGCCCTTCCTCCAGAACTGTCTTCAGACCTACACTCTGTTTTCTGCTTCTTTCTCCCAGTCTCTCCACCATTGCAGTTCTTTCAAGTCATTCCTCTGAGTTGTTTCCAGTTCTCCAGAGAATATTTGCAGACTGGACCAGACTCTTCAGTACTCTTCTGAAACTGCACCTCTTCTTCAGGAAGCTTTTTTTGGCTCTTTCCCATTACACATGGACTTTCTCCTTAAAGTTCCCTTGCTTTTCAACACACTGCTCCTGAGATCTCTCCAGATCTTTCTGAGCCCTCTCCTGTTCCTCCAGGGCTTTCTTCTGAGCTTTCTCTTGCTAGCGCAGGAACTTTTTCTGAGCTCTCTCTCGTTCTTCTAGAGCCTTTTATTTTTTCCTCCAGTTCTTCTAAGATTTTATTAGCTTTGTTTTGTTCATTCTTAGCACTCTCCTGCTCCTCTAAGGCTTGTTGCTGTTTCTGTAAGTTCTTTCAGGATCTCCTGCGCTCTCTCTTGTTCTCTGACAGCCCTTACTTGAACTCTCTCCTGCTCCTCCACAGCTTTTCTTCATGATAGCTGCAGTTCCTCTAGAGCCTTCTGAGCTCTCTTCTGTTCTTCTAATGCAGCCCTCTGAGCTCTTTCTTGCTCTTGTGGGGCCTTTCTATGAGCTTTCTCCAGTTCCTCCCGAGGATTTTTCTGAGCCATCTCCAATTCTTCCAGGCTGTCTTCTGAGCTCTTGCTAATTGCTCTAGGGCTTTTTCAACTTCTTTTTCTTTCAGGAGTTTCTTCTGAGCTCTCTCACTTTCTTCCTTTGCTTCCTTCTCTTTCTTTATCAGTCCTACCAAAGTCTGCTGTTGAGCTTTCTCCAGTTCCTGCAGTCTTCCACTGGTTTCTCTCTTCTTCCAACAACTTCTGTGCTTTTTCCTGTTGCTCCAGAACATTCTGTGAGGCTTTCTCCTCTTCCTCAAGCCCTATCTGTTGAGTTTTAAACTGCTCTTCCAACTTCATCTGTAAAGCAATCAACTCTTGCTCAAGTTCAGGTACCACACTGCCTCCTGCAATGCTTTTTGTTCCAGACTCTCCTGTTGCTCTGTCACCTCCTGTGGTGTGTTCTCCTGCTCAGCTAACATCTTCTGCTTGACTTGTATTTGTTCTTTCTTTACGGCCACATCCCAAGATTTGTCCTTCGCCTGAGAGCTGTCTTCTTCCTCCCGGGTTGCTTTCTTAACTCTTCCCATATCTTAGGGGGTTTTATTAATTCTTAATCCTGCCTCCTTTGGCTCCTTCTTCACCCTCTTTGCCAGATCTACAAAGTCATCTTCTATTTGCTTTCTTTCCTGTACTCTTCTCTGAACTTCTGTTAGCATGGAATTGGTGTCTTCTTCATAACCCAGTTGGCAGGCCAGTTCAAAGTCTCTGGCAGCCTTGTGCCAGTGACCCAGGAGCTGGAATGCCTTCCCTCAACAGTGGTAGGGCTGTGGAGAACCAGTGTTAATTTATATTGCTTTATTACAGTCCCTAATGGCAGGTATTTGTTTCAGCAAGCTCAGGTAGACACTGGCTCAGCTTACATGCAAGACTGCAAGTTGTGAGTTGAACCTGATGGCATCAGCGAACAATTTGACAGTTTTGTGAAATTCACCTGCTCTCGACGCATGAAAGGCTTCCCTTTTCAATGGCCTGTTTCATCATCTTGTTAGCTATCTTCAGGTTGTCGTCTCCTATTTTCTGAAGGTCATCTTCAGCCTCTTCAGCCAATCCTTCATTTTCAGTATTGAGTTGACTGTCTTCAGTCTTTGATTCTCCACTGGGCTTTTCCTCCCCCTCATCTCTACATGGAACTTCCATGTAAAACCTATTCTCTTATACTGGATATTGCTTTTGCCTTTCAGATTCCCTACAACAGTCATTATCAGGTTCCTGGGAAGTCCAAAGGTGAACCTGTTCATGCCCCTGGGCATTCTGAAGCTATGCGTTTTCCTTTTCTTGAGAAGTCAGAAGCTGATCCCTCTCTTTCTCTGCCATGGATTTCCCCACCCTTAGCAATGCATCCAATGATTGCTTTGTGTTTTGCTTCTCCTCATACCTCTTTTGATGCCTGGTAGCCTGCTGCCAGCAACCCAGGAGCTGAAATGCTTTCCCTCTCCACTTGTATGGCTGTGCAGAATTTGGATCGATTTTCATGGCTTTGCCACAGATCCTCTGATGGCAGCATTTGACTTTTGCAACTGTACAAAGACACTGGCTTGGTTGACATAAGAAGCATCTGCCACAGAGGTAGACTAAAACTAACCCAGATGAAGGACTAGCTCAAACAACTTCATTTCACTTAACAGCCAAAACCACACAAAAAAACCCCAAGGAGAAACAGGGGTAAACTGAAACCAGTCAACCCTCCGATAACATTTAACGAATAACAGGTTCAAGGTGTCAGTCTTTAGTGTTTTCCAGACCATGCTCGCCCTCATCTTCTTGACACTTTCCTGCTGCTGTAACTAGCTCTTTTGCATCTGTTTTGCTTGAAGGAGATGGTAAGCAATTTTCTGTACTTTCTATGGATTTCCAGAGAAAGCGATGTTCCTCAGAATTTAGAAAAGATGGGTCTGATTTTGCCTGTATTTTCCTTGAAGGCATGGTGCTCAGATCCCAAAAGGATGATATCGCATAGAATTTGTTGTCACTGAAAGCAGAGGAAGAAAGATAAGACAAAAAATGGCTTACCTGAGAGCTCTGACTATTAAGTTAGTGCAAGCTATATGGGGCAAGCTTGCCTGCTGTTCTTCCTTCTGTTATCTTGCTGCTGGACCTAATGAAGGGGTTAAGGCCAGCTGCAGGGTCCCAATGACTTCAAAAACTAGAATAGAATTTGTCACTTCATATATTGTATCATCATTGGATTCCTGAGATGGCTTCTTAAAGTTGTATCACACGGGAAGGGGTCCCTGTAATCTTTCTTCAGTTCATTCCACATTTTATACACCACAGGTATACGTGTGTGCATCTGCATGTGTGCATGCCTGTTACAAAGAGCAGACACAGGACCGAAGAGTCTATTTATTTGTTTTCACATTTAAACAAAAGCATTTTTTATGACCCACAACCAGTGTGAGGGCAATAACAGCTGGATAAGAATTTTGTATTTAGACATGCTTTGGTCAAGAATTTTCCCTCACAAATGAAAATTAAATAGCTTGACCTGACAATAATATGTGCCTATGGGGAATAAGAAGATCAGAAAAACCTGTGCAGCACAGCTGCATGGGCTATCCTTTGTTAGGACATTTTGCAAAATTTTGTAAAACTAACTTTTTATAAAGTTTATACATTTGCTTCTCAGGAACATCTTTATAGCTCCAAAGGTTATTGGAGGGACAATTTTCCTGCATCCAGAAGAGCCAAGAAATCTTCTTGACACACAGAAAAATGTTAGACTTATTGAAAAGATTCTTAAGCTTAGTCCTTGAACATCCTTACTCAACTTTCATACTAATTTGGGGCTAATGAGCCTCCTTTTCAGTTAGAGCCACTGGCCAATGTTTGTTCTTAGAGTGGATTTGGCTCTAGGGCATCCAACAAGTTCTATCAGGCTGGGCTGGCACTGTATGGTGCTAAAGGCAAGCAACTGCTCTGCTCTCATCTGGCTCACAAGATTTTTTAGTGCTTCTTTGCAGATAAAAAGTTTGTTCTTTTTTTCCCCCCCATTGTTCCTAAAACCCTGCTGTTTACTTCTATCAATTTCAGTAGCTTGCTATCTTGTCTGTGCTATGAACACCCAGGTCTCAGTCATTGCTTCTTTCCTTTCATCCTTGCTTCTGATCTTCTTGATGTGCTGCTTCCCTTTTCTGAAACACCATGCTCTGAAATCCCATTTCTTAACCTATGTTTTTCTTCACACACCACTGGCTTAATATATTAAGTATGTATTTTTTAACGGACTTGCAAAAAACATGTGGACTTGAGGCTACGTTGCCTTTGTGTATTTCAGTCCTTGAACGACCCTTTCTAATTTTGCTAACAAGTCAACTTAGAATTATGTTTGCACAGTCTCTGCAATATTGATCAGTGTACGGACAGCAAAAAAACAGCAGACCCAGAGCAAAAATGAACGGTCCAGGAAGGCTCAAGAATTAAGGCTGATGCAACAGAAATTTGTTTAACTTGCCACATCTGCAGAACCCAAAAAAATACAGTTAACCTGAATAAACTAAATCTGTTCTTCTGTACATCTCTTTCACTGAAAAAAGCAGCCTGTGGCTGCCACTGTTTCGAGGATAACGATGCCATCTAGTGAGAGAAAAGGCTCAATGTCCTATTTACATTCCCTTACATGTACAAACCAGAAGATTTTAGATTTATCAGTTGAAATGGTTGCATGAAAAGTGCCCTACAGGAAATAAAACCTTTTCTCATAAGGCAACTTTTTTTTTTAAAGCAAGATGTTAACAGTTTTTTCAGCAACACTTGAATATTCATTTGTATGGGAAGATTTTGTCATCTCTCCTGGACTTGCCTATTTTATAAATATATTTAAAAAAATAATGTAAATAATGAAATGTTTTTCAATAAACACCATTTTTTTCACTTTGGTTTGCCTTTAAAAAGCTGATAACTGATTACAATGACAATTGATCAGATAAAAACAGGTTTCAGTTTATTTTGTTTCTGTCGTTTTGCTGACTCCAAGACAGGCTGGCAGACATTCTGTCCACCTGTTAAATACTTTTTTTTTAATCCATATGTTACAATCATGCACTGAGAAATCTAAGAAAATATGAAATAAACATGTATGTGTGCAGGCAAACATTCCTGGGCTAACACATCCAAAGAACTCTTAGACCAAGGTTGAAAGTCCCCATCTTCCACATAGACAACAATGTCCAGGCAAAAGGAGAGAGTATGTCTGCAAGAACAACGGAGGTATAGATGCTTTAGTTATCTGTAAAGACCTCAAATAAGTCAGATGCTTCCATACGTCACTGCTGCATCTCCCAGCACAAGAAACCCCCGGGTGAGCACAGGGAGGAGAGGACACATAAGGCCAGTACAGTTACAGCACAGGTGTGCTCTTTTGCTTTTTTCCACATTTGAGACCCAATCTGCTCCAAAAGATCAAGATCGGTGAGCTTCTGCTTACATTAGGCTAAAAAATTTCAAAGTTACAGTAAGTGGGGTAGTCACAGAGGGGGGATGCAAACATGAGAGGCAGAGATGTGCTGAGACTCTACGTCTGACCCCAGCGGCAGAGAAATGGGGCTGGAGGCTCACCTCCCTCCTCAGCTCTGGGGGAGCCTGCACGCATCCCTCTGGGCAACACGGCCCAGGTAACAACAGCGGCAAGGCAGGAATGTGAACATAAACCAGGGGCGGGGGGGGAATAAAATTCCTGTAACTGTTCTGGAAGAATACCGATAATGGTAAGAGCAAGTTAGCAGTGCTAAAACTTGCCTGAGACAATCATCGGGTGGATTAAAAAGTAACAGGGAGACTTTTGAAAAAAAGGTGTCAGCTTGAAATGCAGAATAAAGGAAGCCTGGCCATTTGGCAGCTATGAGAAGCGGGATCCGAGCAGCCGGCGGGGCAGGGGAGGTGTTGGCACAGCCAGAAGCTGTCCCACGTGGGCACCGCCACCTCCGCCAGCTGCCCCCACAGCACTGTGAGCATCCCCCCCCCGCACCCATCCCGCAGGGGACGCAAGGTGTGCACCCATAACCCACACTGCCAGGGGGATGCATGTAACCGTGAATATGTGTTCATATATGTGTTCAGGATGAGCTGCAGAAGAGTGCTTAGAAATCCGTAGGTGTTTATTAATGTCTTGTGTCTGGTATTGGGGCTTATCAACTGCATGCTGATTGCATACTGATCCCTAAAGTTCAGTTCACTGATTGCTGGTTACTTGTTAATAAATCAGTAGGCCCCTTTGAGCCTGATTTAAAACATGTGGGTTGACCATTTTTTCCAAGATGACAATACCCTGGTCACCACAGCAGGTCTGGACACTTGACTCTTCCCCCGCAAGGGCTGATGCATCTTCTCAGACGTATGAATTGCGCTGGTGTTAGGACACCTTAAGGTTTGTTGTTGCACCATCTACACCCCGTGATATTTAGCTCCGTGAAAGCATCTACACCAGCAAAGCCTGAAATAAAAGTTCTGGCAAATACATATATATTTGTCACTCAAGATTTGCTCTTTTAGTTTGACAAACTGTAAGAAGGTTCCCCTGACAGAATTATGACTTCACAAATCACAGCTGTTATTTATGCTCTATAAAATGTCACCAACATCTGCTACCATAGCTAAATGCAGTACTACAATGCGTTTTTAAGCTCAGATGTAAACAAACAAAAATTGTTTCCAAACAATGGCATTAAAGGCAATAAAGCTGAAATAACCCTGAGTATTTTAAAATCTAAAAGGGCATCAAACAGTTGCATTTTTATAGGATGAGAAGCACATGAGAACAGAAAATTTTGGTTTTCCAAATGTAATAGTTATGTGTCTGTGTGAAGAAATTCAAGGTTTTCAAGTGCTGTTTGTATTTTTTGTGTTTCCATGTCATCTTGGCATTCCTGGTCCTCACATTTAACATTCACAGAAAGACAGGTGCCCCTTCACATAGTGCCTGTCACTTCAGAACTGCCACAGGCACACTGACAGCCATATCCAGGAAGGGATGTCCTGGGACACTGAGCCAGACCTGCAGGCACCTCCCGTGAGGGCTCATGTCTCGTAGCACTCAGGCGAGCAGCCACCCTGACCTAGCTGGCAAGAGGAACGTACACGCTTGCCTTGGGGCAGCCAAGACTCCAGCTGTTCTTTCTGGCATATGGAAATAGCTTTGATCAGTGAAAAAACATCAGTTCTTGCAATGCAAACACCTAAAATTTAGAAACATCTTGTGAAAAACTTTGAGAAATGTCATTGCTGCCACCAGGGATGCTAACCCAAACGTGCACTTCCAAATACGCAGTCTGATCCTTACAGTCTGCAGCGGATCTCCACTCCCCATCTTTTGTTTCCTTCACTACCAAGAAGTAACTCCTCTAACATGGCTCACCCAGAGCAAAAAAACCACTTGTCCTGGTCTCCTAAATTCCAGTAAGATCTTAACTTCTTGGGCTTTTCTGAAAGGAATCCCTGGAAACAAAATCAGAAAGGGACGCTGGAGAAAGCACTAGAAGGCCAAAGACTGGACGGTCAAGCCTTGGGTCACTATGTCCATTCCTTGGGGCATACTGGCAGCCAGCCAGTCTCCCAGGAGTAAACTTTACTGGGATAGGCAATGATGAGAACTTTTTCCAAATGTGCAGCTCTATCCACATACCCCAAAGGTGTGGGCTGGTGCCAGAGAAGCCAGAGTCCAGAGGTCAGCAGCCATCAGAATAGCCTTGTTCTCCCTGGAGTCATGTGTTAGGATGGAGATGGTGCCAAGTATCACTGAGGTCTTCCTAGTGATAAATAAGATCAGTGAGAAGGTTTTCTCCACCTCTGGCAGACAGAAAAACTCCCAAGTGGAGGGTAGCCCAGGAGCTTTTCACAGTAGTTAACTTTCTGCTCTGAAACAGACCTTCCTCCACTGGTATTTGGAGATGCCATAAGACTGCAACTACAAAACTTCCCCAGCACCACAGGTTTTGGCACAGGCAACATATCAGCAGAATCAAGGAAGTCTCCACAGCTAGATGACCTTTAAAAAGTAATGTCTTGCGAACTCTAAATTTTCAGAGAAAAATCCTGAGAGAAAGATAGCTACAAATGGCTTACTACCCTGAGGACCCATCTGGAGAAGCACAATTTGAAAGGGCCCAGGAGCTGATAAATTAACCTCTAGATAGCCTATGTGTTCACAGACCTTGGAGCTGTCAGATGCTCCGAGATTGTCTGTCCCCTTCCCAGGCTCTAGTCCCCAAGGCTGGCTGGGGCAGTACTGTACCAAACAACCCTCACTGAAGACAGCCAGAAGCAGCTGGATTTTGTCAGACAGCACTAGCTGTGTCTAGCAGGGTAGCATTTATAAGTAAGATATGGGATTAAGGAATGGAATAAAATATTTTCCTCTCCATGGACTGTTCCAAGGATTTGAGGGGAACATTTAATGAGGGTGCCAACATCTCAAGCAGTTCCAAGAAAGCTCAGGAGTCTAAGGATGGACAAGTAAAGATCGTCCTGCAAAACAACTTGCAGAGGTAATTAAGTGCCAGAGAAGACTGAAGAACCTCTGCATTCAGTGCTACCTTCAAGGGTCGGCAGAGAGTTTGAAATCAATGGAGACAATATTATAAATGGTCTAACAACAGCTATCTGATAAGCAAAATCTACAGATGCATAATGCAGCACTTGAGGACTACTAGTAAGGCAGGCCAAAGCCACATTTCAGACCTAAAGGACAGACCTCAATAGCACAGCCAACAAAAGATGACCTGGCTTCAGTGCTTGTACATACGTACCCCAGTACTGCAACTGTACATATAGACAAAGCACCTGGAGTAGAAATATAAGTGTTTTAAAATGACATAAAAGAGACTCACCTCACAAAAAAGGCGGGAGTCAATGTTTAAAACCTTTTACAGCCCAAAAGAAAGCCCAGCCCAACCCTTATTACCATTTATCAGTGGTTGCTTCTTAACAGTGGTAACACTGGAACAAACTGGCGTTTGCCATTTATTTGCAGAGTAGATCGCTACCCACATGAAAACTGCAAGTGACTCCAGCTGTGGTTCCTCATCCCTCCTGTAAGAGAGCCTAAGACTGCTACAGGGGATCCCATGCTACTCAAGTCTTCTCAAGCCCTCAGGACCTATTCAAGTCTTGTCCCCCTAGAAAAGCTTCACAGAAACTATTTATTTGATAATTCATGTCCACTGGCCCCCTCTCAGGCGCCAACCCTGGGAAGTGAGGCATTAACTACTCTAGGGTAAAAGAACAAAGTATCTTGAATATTTTCCGTGTACCATATTTTGCAATTATGTAAAAAATGGTCTTATTAGCACCGCCACTCTCAATCCATGACAAGCTACAGACTGCCAGTAAGATTAGAATTTAAAAGCTGTTTATGTAATAAGAGACCCTAATTTATGCAATTGAAGCTGTGTATTTTAAAGGCCAAGGGTAATGCTGAACTGGTGGTAACAAAGATTTGTCAGCCCTTAAAAGCCTTAAATTTATAGAGCAGACAGAAGTCTTAGACTTCCCAGCATTTAATGCTGCTTTAATAGCTTAATGATTAACTCACAACTAATTACACTATGTTTGGTGGCCAGTATGTTTGCCAGGTTCATGTCTATAAATGATTTATAGGAGTCTAAATACTGGTCTGTCTAGACTGCAACCCCAAAGGAATAACAAGAAACTCTGCAAAGGTACGGACCAGCCACCACAGATACTGAGGTCAAAGCTGGGATGCTAACCACCAGGCACCTTCATCCTGCACCCAAGGTGGACTGGGCTCCTGAAGATCCACCGCTCCCTTCAGCTGAGCTATCTAAACCTGGGGAGACAGTTTGATACAGACAAATTGTACTGCTGTAGCATGAGTCAAAAGATGTTTTGCTTCGCAATTTAATTGCCAAATGGGCTTGAAGCAGAAGTACAGCAAGAAGAACTATTAGAAGAAAATGAAAAAAAAAAAAAATAGTTTCTGTACTTTGACATTGTAACCAGTCCTTCACTGCTTTACCTTGCATTGTCTCTGGCTCTTCAGCTCATAATTTCCTTCAACTCAGACCTCTTACACCACCACGATACAGATTTTCATTTTTTCTACTTATATTACTTACCATACCTGAACGTCCCCTGGCACCATCGCTGCAGGGAAACACAGAGTAACACCTCCTCCTTATCTCGCTCCTACAGGTAGGAGGTACTAAACAAGGCTTTTTCCCTAAGCACGTGACTGTCTAAGGGTAGCTAAGGGCAGGCTGTTCTTTTATGGTGAAAATCAGGCTTAGGCATGAGTGGGGACTGAGTAGGCGAAAGGAAGGGTTGCAGAAAGGACGCCTGTAAGCGAGCTGGGGCTGAACAGTTACGAGCATGGTGTGTTTGTACCTGACATGGGTAAAAATGTGAAGAGACTGCATATAGCCCCTTCAGCCCAGGAAAACCTCTCAGGCAATGTTTATCAGCAACACTGTTATATTATATATGGATTATTATTTTACAGTATTAGGTTCTTACATGTATATTTTTGTGCAAGAAGAGTGAAATATTAAATTCAACAAATAACTCCAAAGGTGAGGACCATAACGCCTTGTGATACCAATTTCACAGCTTGACTCAGCATTAGGTTCTAATCAGGATTACAGCTCTTACAGGCCCAGCACAGGTATCTTTACTCCAGCCGCATAAACCCAGAATAATGAAAATCAAGTTCTCAGTTGCAAGTAATAAGGAAAAGTGCTATTGACTACACTTGAGAACTGTAATATTATACGTGCCAGTACCAAACAGCTGCCAGGCGCTTTTGAAATTAAATTTTATAAAGGTACGCCAGATTTCATTCAGATTATGCGCCATGAATTCGCTAGAAGCGAGATACGCAATCCAGTTAATAGCATTATCGGGATAGCATTGTGTCCACATATTAAGGCAGATGTAAGGTTCAAAGTGCAATTTGCAGATAATAATTTGGGCAAGATTATTTCATACTCGACTAATTTAGCTAACAATTTCAAAAAGGTGCTAATTAAAAAATGCCTGGGGCTGTCACTTGCTGCCAAAATTGCAGAGATCCTGCCATTGAAATGTTTCCATCTAATTATTAAAGAAAGCATTTGGACTGGTTCAGGAGCTGGAGAAGAGACACAAACTTACCGTAGTGTTAGCAAAACTCACTTTTGAAACTTTCTAAGTCTGATTACTCCAACATTTTGGACAGTTTTACAACACTAACTCCATGATTAAGAGGAAGTGGCATCTGGGTGATAAAGGCATCAGAAAGTGCAAGACTGCCAGGTATTTATTTTTGAAACCAACACTATCTTGCAGGCTTCTGTTCTTTTCTCCAGTGATGCAAGTAATTGGTTTTTATCTTACTGGGAAAGGAAGTGAGAGAAATGAGATTTTACAAATATTGCCAGCTCCAATTGCAACCGTTAGTGATGGGGCTAAGGAGCTACTGGCAATTTTGTGTTGAAAAAGTGCTGGATACATTTGTACCAGTTGAACAGAAAAATCCTTTTCACCAGTAAAGACTGGTGAGATAAGTAACCAGAGTAATCCACCGAACCTTATTATTCCCCGCACAGGATCAGATAAAACTCACCAAGACTGCTGCAGATTCAGACAACAGGGAGAAAGTTCTACAGCTTCCTCATGCTGTGAAAAGCAGCTTCTCCCTCAGGGCTCCCGCTTGCATGCCAGGAGGAGCATGACCAAACAAAACTGCTTCTCTAGTGACCAACGTTTTCAGGTCGTTCTCAAGGCATCTTTAAAGGACTGACAGTACAGAGACACTCATACCTTTGCTCTGAACAGCAGGTTCCAGCAAGGTTCCTCAGACTGAGCACCTAGAAACTGAGAGTCAGAAATCCCAGATCCATTCAAGTTTCTTCTCAGGTAACACATGGAGTGAAGATTTGTGAAGGCAGAAAGGAGGAAAGGAGGACATTTAAAAAAGTAGGAAAAAGGTACATTAAAAAAAGAAACAATTGCAATTCTAGTTTTCTGAAGTTCAAGAATGATCCACATACCCGCAAAACCTTCCAAAGCTGATTTTCAGTTCTGACATACCCAAACTCCTGGATTCTTTTATGCTCAAGTTACTATTTATTTAAGAGTACATTTCTGAGTTGCCCTTTGTGAAAGCACATGCTGCTAGCGTGCCCAAAGCAACATGTCTGCTGTGGCACAGGCACTTGGCAAAATTCAGGAGACCTCAACAGTATTACGAAAAATGAATGCATAAAAGCTTAATCTGAGCCAAAGGCAAATGTCCTGTTTAATCTGGAAGCAGGAACAAAGACAGGCAGCCAACTAACTTCATACAGATCAGTGGGAAAAAAGATGTTAAAAACCCCTAGGGGCGAGTAAGTTATTGCTCTTTTCAGTGGTAAGATTTTTCTACTGTCTGTCCACCTCTGTCCTTTCAGCTTCTCACTCTGCCCTACCCATCAGACAGTTCCCTCTCATAAAGCAGTGGCTCGCAACTTCTTCAGTATTTTTGCAGTTTTGCGACAGGCGAAAGCTGAAGAAACAGCTTGCAGCTCCAGAGAAAGAGAGTGTGTTCTGGCCCATGCTCCCAGCCAGCTGGGATTGTGGATCTCACCAGAGATGACATGTAATGAAACAACTTTTATACCAAAAGCTGTAGTAGCATGCTAGCAGGGCTGGGGTCCAGCTCAGCCGATGCCATTACCGGGACGGAACAGACATCCTGAGCAGTGACTCCCGAGCCACAAACTGAGTAGAAGGCGTACTGAAAAATCACTGAAAGAAAACACAGATTTAGTTTACTACACGTAAAAAACATCAAAAAGGGGCATGGGGCATGCTTCACAAACTGAAATAAGCACAGGTTTGCCAAAACGAAGTAAAACAAGATCTCATCCTCAAAGTGAGACTTTTAATGAACGTTTTGACACTACAGCCATGCAACGACGAACTGCTTGTTGTTCATGGTTATTGGTTGCTCTTGGCTTGAAGCAGACAAGGGGCCATGTTCAATATACTTGAAAAGATGCTTTGCTTGCACTTTTTGTTGCTACTTCTGTATCCACTGTATGATTGAGTCTTATGTATAATACATGCGGCCATTGCATATTTTTGAAAGACATTTTTTAATGTCTGAATACACACAAAGCACCTGAAAAATGTTTCTGCTGACATAAAATACTCTTCGCCTACAAAAAGAAAGCTATCAATTCATTTTAATCAAACTTTGTCCTCAGGAAAAAAAGAAGAATCGTCTTAAGGTTAAAAATATTTCCAATTTTGTCTTTTTTTTTTTTTCTTAATCTGAGGTGGTAACTAGTATTTACTGATATAGTAGTAGTGTTATTATGAAGAATTAAGTAATTTGTTTTTTATCATACACAAAAATGTTCAGGTGGAAACAGCAAAAGCAGGAAACAAGGCCTGTATCATCAGTTGCCATTTACCAGAGCAAGATTTAGAGGAAGCATTTTCTGGCCCATTGTTTATCAAAGTTACTTTTCTTATTACTTTATTTTTGTTGGATGAGCCCAGAAACGATGGGATATTAATTGGCACTAAAACCAAACCATGAACTTAAAAAGTGTCGCACCTCAAAGAAAGAATTGAGAAGTGTCTAAAAGTGAGAGAAATCACAGCCATCAGTGGCAGCTGGGCTAAAATGAAACAATATTGCAAGCATTGAATCGGAGAAACTAGTAAATACTTGATTTTTCTTTACCTTTCAGACTGAACAGCTGATGGAAGCACACCTATTCCTCTGTTAACTTCCCTACATTGCTTTCGCTATCTAGAAACCTTATCTTCACACCTTTTTAGTCTGAGGTATCATTTAGTGATGCCATTTTGGTATACTGCCCTCGTTTCTCTCATATCATGTCTATCATTATACGGATGCAAATCTTCCAAGAGCTCTCACTCTTCAGGTCTTTCAAATTAAATTGAACACAGGCTTTGTTTAAAAGGTCATCTTTAAAATTATACACAATAAATCTAACACTGGTAAAAATCTATTTTAATAGCACTCCTCCCTCATCCCCACATTTCATCTGCATTGAATATTAAGCAGCACAAATCAAAGGACGGGGCTTGTTGACTGCTTCAGACTAGCGACATTCCCTTTCATAACCATGGCATTAAAGCCTGATCTAGTGGCATTTCTATAATTAATGAGGCTAACCCAAAGACATGGACCACAAACACTTCATCATTTCCTGCTGAACCCCGAATCTGAGCTATCATTTCCTTCCTAAACTTAATTCCTCATTTATATTCTTCCCCTGCATCTGTACAGCTACCGAGGAGGGAAATAATCTTTCTTGCCGTCGTAAATCATGCAGATGTGCTTATCAAGTCCAAACAGAGACTCAGGATCATTTAGGAGAATGAAAAGCGAAAAATAATTTTTAAATGTCAGAAGCACATAGATATTCCAAAAGTTTCTCAAGATATAAATTAATCAAACATATTTGCAATAATGTAAAATTAAGAAATAAAAGGTCCTGTATATCTTAGCAGTTTCTAAAGACTGAAGTTTGTAGTCATTTAGTCATCCAACACCACCAACTGTCAAGTGATGGATCATTAGCACGACTTCAGTCAATGGGGCTACTGTGCTGCTGCCTTTGAAAACCCTGAGGAGTGACCTGCCCACAGCACTGTGCTGCTGCTCTGTCCACAGGCGTCCCCGACACCCTTCCCATGCCATCAGCTTGCTTTCTCCCCTCGCTCTTCCTTCTCTGCACTCTTCCTTTCTTTGGGCTGTAAACCTCATGTTCCTGTGTTGGTCTTCGTTCTCTGCTACACCTGTTTTCTGTCCAAGAGCATACCCACTGTCCCCAGCTGCCTGCCTTGCTTGCACATGTAAGTCCACAAGCTGCCACCTTCCCAATTTTCTTAGTCTTTTACTTTGCCTTTGCTGACTCGCAGTATAGACATTTTCCCCTCAAATTCATGAAGGCAAGTCAGATTCTGTCTCCAAAGGCTACTGTGCTCAAACACTCCATCCCTCCCAAAGCTCCCCTGGAGAAGTGTCAGCTCTTTTGCCTTGCCTCCTTCCAGTTCAAGCGCTGCCTGGTGCCCTGCCACAAGGAAGGCATTTGGAGACCCTGGGCACAGTGCTGGCTGTGCCTCCTGCCATCCTCTTGCCCCTCTGGCCCTTGGGGGAGCAGCCCGATTCCTGCTGCCCATCGTGGGATGGGTTGGGATGGGAAGGAGATAGCTCAGCAAGACCCCATAACCTGAATGTATCACTTTTTGTGCAGCCACAGGAGATCTGCTGGGACCACTACGCTCAAGTATTTTCTTCTAGGACATGGGCAGTATTCCTTGAAACAAGAATAGACTGCCAGGTCTCTCCCCTCTGGCACGCAGAGAAGAGTGCTTCCCCTACTGTGGAACGGCTGTGAGGCCAGGCAGCACCAGCCTCACAGAAGCCCAAGCAGGAGCCGGCACTTTGCTCTTCCCCTTTGCCTGGGGCTGGAGCAGAGGCAGGGTAGGGCAAGCGGGGTTAACCTCCTGCAGGGAAGCTTGGAGGCCTGTTCAGACAGAGCTACTACCCTGTCCTCCCCATGCCACTCGGGGGTTGCACATGTGCTAGCTCGGTACGCAGAGTCTGAGCTTCCTCTCACACTGAAGACTGCATCTTCTCCTCTCTCCAGCTGATCCTGTTGTCCCAAATAGGGTTCGTTTACTCAGTGTGCAATGAGCCAATCTCCACACGCTGAGATGAGATATTGTTTGTTCACAGAGTAAGTTGCGCAAGTTTGAGTGCTAGGTGGCCTCCCACAAAGCTAGCACACTTAGCAAGGCTTCCTCTAACTGTTATACATTACAATTAATGTCTAATTAATAATAACTATATTAGCTAATCATACCTATCTCTCATTGGTTCATAATTTCTTCGCTTCAATTTAAAGGTACCATCTGATTTTAATTTACTACGCATGCTCAAGGAGAGCTAGGGGGGCAGTTTCTTCTGGCTTCCATTTGAGTCGGTGGTCGCAGTCTCCCCTTGCCCGATTTACTTTTCCCTTAGTTTTTGTCTTTGGCCCATCTTAAGTAACTCTTCATGTTTTACTAATCAAGACAATAATACATCAGCTTGTCTCCTTTTCAATTACTTTAGCAATCTATGAACTAAACAAAAGCATAGATGCGGTAGAACTTTACAACGGACATCCTACAGCAGCGTTAATTTTGGATAACAATCCCATGCTGTGTTTGTGGCAACTGCTGGCAGCTCTCTGTCTACCCACCACCCTGTGGGCTGCAGCAGGACCTGCCACGGGGCAGCCTGGCAGCATGGCATGGGAGAGGCCGAAGCAGAGCTTCACCTTGCTCCCCTTCTAAGCGTGAGCATAAGCATCCAGATCCAGGGGGTGTCATACGTTAGTCTGATGTGCCCATAGTTAAAAGCCAGGTATTTATCTTTCATGTCCTCCAAAGGACAAGAAACAAACTACAAACCAAAACGTGTAAATAAGTGAAGTAAAATTATTATCAAAAGGATTCTCTCATCCTTGGAGTGTACAATAGGCTGGGGGGCGGGGGGAGGGGGAAAAAGGGCATTGCTCCAGTTTATGCAAAATGAATATCCAGAAGCAAAATAGCATTAGCACACTACAATATAGGATATCAACTGTCTATTTCTGTTGAGAGAATGATTATTTATTGCTTAGGTACTCACAAATGTGGACCTCTAAAACTGTCATGAAAATTCACATGTGCTTCACCACTTGCTTCCCACACCTTGCAAGGGCATAAAGAAGTAGAAACAAAACGCCCTAGCAATAGTCTAGTTTTCAGTGAAAAAAATACACTTGCCTGGGAAATGTAAACTTTTTCGTATCTTCTCTAAATGCATATGACTTGTTGTAAATATATACAGAAAAGTATCACAATTGCCCCGAAGACCAAATCTAAGTAACAATGTTTTAGTTCAAGGACAACTGAAAAAAAAGAAACATTGGGAAAGAGTTTGAGGAAGAACAGCAAATGCTCTCTGTGCACAGAACAGGACTCTGTCTCTCCCCCATGCTGCTCAAGTCCAAACTCGCAGCCTGGCGGAGAAAGCCAAGAGCTGATTGTGGGAGTGTGAGGGACAGCTGAGACAGAGGACAATCAACACCACCTACCCCATCACAGAGAACCCATGGTAACGAGTCCACGGCAAAGCCACATTGTTAAAAGCCAGGTGTGCTATGATTCTTCAGAATATTTCTCCCCAGGAAAAACAACCTAAAATAGGGAATTTGTGGGGGAACAAAGCTTTATTTCAGCAAATGCTTTTTAAAATCAAAATCTAATCCAACCAGAATTCTATGTCATGAATTCTTTCATACACGTGTCCTCTTGTTTCAGATTAATTTTTTTTTCCCAATCATTGCCGTTTGGTTACAGGAATCTAGTGCTGTGGAAACCATTCCTCTGCAGTGATGGTTCACAGCAAGCCTCATCGTGCAGCGCAGCTGGAAACGTGACTTTCCTTTGTTGGTGGTCTCTAGCATTTATCATAGAATCATAGAATGTTTTGGGTTGGAAGGGACCCCTAGAGGTCATCTAGTCCAAGCCCCCTGCCGTGAGCAGGGACACCACTAACTAGATCAGGTCGCTCAGAGCCACATCCAACCTGGTCTTGAATGTTTCCAGGGATGGGGCCTCCACTACCTCTCTGGGCAACCTGTTTCAGTGTTTCACTACCCCCACTGTAAAGAATTTCTTCCTTATATCCAGTCTAAACCTACCCTGTTTTAGTTTAAAGCCATTCCCCCTTGTCCTGTCACAGCTGGCCCTACTAAAAAGATTTTCCCCATCTTTCCTATAGGCCCCCTTTAGGTACTGAAAGGCCGCAATCAGGTCTCCCCGCAGCCTTCTCTTCTCCAGGCTAAACAACCCCAACTCTCTCAGCCTGTCCTCGTAAGAGAGGTGCTCCAGCCCTCGGATCATTTTA
>BOSO01008968.1:0-12303 GCA_018403395.1 Gorsachius goisagi | reverse complement strand
GGTTGGAAAAGCCCTTTAAGATCATCGAGTCCAACCTTTAACCCAACCCTGCCATCCCACCACTAAACCCTGTCCCTCAGCACCTCATCCATCCTTCTTTTAAATCCCTCCAGGGATGAGGACTCCACCACCTCCCTGGGCAGCCCCTTCCAGAGCCTGACAACCCTTTCGGTGAAGAAGTTTTTCCTAATGTCTAGCCTAAACCTGCCCTGGTGCAACTTCAGACCATTCCCCCTCATCCTGTTGTCCATTACCAGGGAGAAGAGACCAACCCCCACCTCGCTCCCCCTGCCTGTCAGGCAGTTGTAGAGGGCGATAAGGGCTCGCCTCAGCCTCCTCTTCTCCAGACTAAACAACCCCAGGTCCCTCAGCTGCTCCTCGTATGACTTGTGCTCCAGACCCCTCACCAGCTTTGTTGCTCTCCTCTGGACATGTTCCAGCAATGCAACATCTTTCTTGTAGTGAGGGGCCCAAAACTGAACACAGTATTCAAGGCGCGGCCTCACCAGCACCGAGTACAGGGGCACGATCACTGCCCTGCTCCTGCTGGCCACACTATTCCTGATACAACCCAAATACCTTACCGCAAGCAAATAAATGCTAGTTATCAGCAGCAGCTCCACTTCAGTCCTAACTGCAGCAATACCCCCCGCCGCCTTAAATGCAAAATTTGGGTCAGTGCCGGGGCCCCAAGCTCTGGTACAGGCTTTGTGAAGCTGTTCTCCAGTGTGAGCACAGCAACCTACTCCCACCGTGGTGAGTGGACACCATCCCGAGAGCTGAATGGAAGCTACACGGGTTCATTGATGCCTTTTGCTTTACGTTTAAGGACAGGCTATGCCCTGCACCTACATCCTGCTGCCAATGCTCAGTTAATAGGCTCCTGTACCGAATAGCATCATGTGCTCTGTCAATTATTAATAATGAGTCAAGCGTTTCCACATCAGAATGCCACCTTGTGATGTGATGAGCCTGTACCGTATTAGTGTATCAAAGCTCAGCCTCGTAACATCACTAGTTTACTGAGTGAACTTTGAACAAGATTTATTCCCCGAACAGTCTGCCGAGTCCTAATTTTCATGAATTTTGCAAATGGAAAAATGTCTCTTTAATGGCAAGATTTTTAGAACATGGTTTTGTATTTTAGGTGGTTGATTTACTGCTACATTGCATTTATTTTAACACATCATTGATCCCCTGTCTCGTACATCGGATTTAGTTACTTTTTTATTGTATAATTTCTAGGCGACAGTGGCTATCCAGGACAGGAACAGCTGATGGATCTAATTTGATTTTGCCCTTATACCAGCACAAGTTCACTTACTAGTTCACTTACTCAGAATTCATTGATCACTCGGAGGCCTTCTGGGATTGTGAAATCTCATTCTCGGTGTCTTTTCCAATTGTCAAAGCACAGACTCAATACCGCATCTGACATCCTTGCAGCCTGCCTCGTTCTGCATAACACAGCAGTCAACCATGGGGTTATAGTCAATGATGGTGCTCTCATAAAAGATGACAAGGCTAACTCTTACTGACTTCAGACATGGCAAAAAGGTAGATCTTTCTGAAAGGTGGGTTTGCTGATGATAAGCGAGGGGCAGCTCGGTGACAGCCGTGTCTTTAAAGAAGGGAAAGGAGGAACGGGGAAAGGGAGATGGGAGACGAAGAAGGTGACAGCGAAGGAAAGAAGAAATCACGGAAGGAGTTTTACACCAATAGGTCTAAAAATCAAAGAAACTGTACTACTTAGCATAGCGAGATGATTGGATTCCTTTATCTGTGGCTTACTGTTTTTAGCTAAAACAGAGGATCATGTCCTGTGCACAGCCCATCAGCGCGACGGCAAGCCAGCAAGCCTCGCCGAGAACACTGTCAGAGCAATAATCACTTTTAAAGTGGCTGTAAAGGTCTTCCAGTCACTAAGTGCACATAAAGAGGCAGGAGGAGGTTAATGAAACTTCAAGAACTGTTTGTGGTCCGTGAGCTTACTTTGCCTTGAGTTTTTGAGAGCAGATAAGGTGGAAAAGAAAGGTATTGGGAAGGCGGATGACATTTAAAAGAAGCAGTATTAAAGTTCTCCATTACAAAAATAAAGACGACTCTTTTGTCAAGAGTAAACACATTCATGTTCATCGGGGAGAAACAACGGATAGTTCCTGTTACCTGAGGGAATTCTAAACCTCCAGCTAATTCGGGCGCCTACAGCACGGTTTTGCAAACACGCAGCAATATTTAGGTTACCAAGTTTGGAACAAATGCGTTACCAAATATGAGTTTCTTTCACATAAACAAACATCCGAAAGGGAACAGACCTGGTTTAATCACAAATTGTTTTCTAAATGCATTCACCAGTCTAATTTCAAAACTGTTTGAGCACCTGAGCTTCCATTTTTCCCCTCTGGAAAGTATTCGCCAACCTAACCGCAGCCAGCTATGCTGGGTAAATTCTCTCTGATACGCATTGTTCGTTTTCTCCTTTTTTGCTCATCCTTTGGATGACATGGAAATATTTTTCCCTCTACGTGCTTGAAACCCATCCACAATCATCAGCTGCTACATCTCCTTTTCAAAATCTTGTTTATATTCAAATAGGCACTAATGTTGCTGTGCTCTGTCAAGAGACTTGGTCCATAGTTCCAAAAAAGCAAAAGTACCAGGGGAAAACGGTGGGGGAATTACATAGCCGGTAACACGGTATTTGAAATCCCTTGGTTGGCTTGCAGACTACAATACCTGCCTTTACAACCGCTGCTTTATTTCAGATGGAATTTTAGTTAAGCAAAGTGAAAGCGCAGCTTCGGAGGCAAGAGCTGAAGCCTTGGAGCAGAAGGTGAACGATCCCGTGCTTAACATCGCTGCTCAGAGCTGTGATCATTCACGATTTACTACAGACGTCCTGCGCAGCTTTAGTCAAGTTGCTTAGGGTTGGGTTGTTGGTTTTTTTTTTTTGTGGCCTAATCCCGCATCTTCGAGATAAGTATGACTGAGCCTCCCTATCTCACAGGCACACAGTGAGGATAAATACCTTAAAGAAGAATTAATATATCACAATATAGTGATAGGAGTTCAATACCCTGCATAGGGAGTAATTTGTCTTTTTGTCTCCTGGATCAAGTAGAGTTTCTAGGTGTATGCAACAGTAAAAGCCTAATCTATTAATATATAAAGAAAGCAAACAACCCCCAGCCCTACCTTCCTGTATACGAAACCATGAAGAGAGACATAAACCTGTCGGTGTAGAGTGGAAATGCCGGAGTAGAAAAGAACAGGATTTTTTTCCTTTATCACAAGGGGCTTAAGACAAGGATAGGAACCACAAGCTAGACATAAATAAAGAAATCTATTCATTCCAACAGAATAATGCAGCAAACACAACAAAGCCAACCCAAATGTACATCAAATTCATATATAAACGAGATATATAAGTATTTAGACACACGCATTTTTAAAATCCTCCATAAAGTTTTCTCATCTAAGGAATACACTATAATTTACTAGCATATGAATTATATACCGTTCCCAGGACAAAGCCTCCATATTTCTCACTCCAGACTACCCTCCGCATAAAATAGCCTTATTAGAGTTTAGCAATGTTAGGAAAAAAGTGAAGGTAATGTCTATAGCTCCCATTAAAAAGCCAATCGTACGTTTCATAGTGATTATAGAGTAATATGCTATAAAAAATGAGTTTTCACCAAATATTCAAAATTATAGATTTATGCAGACTCCCAGAGAAAAATCAAACTTGTAAATTGTGCAGATTATATATCCAATAAAATATTTATTGTTGCACAATGTATATTGTTAGCTGTGTTGACTACTTTTCACCAAGGTGGCAGAGAAATGAAAAATTAACCAGTGTAGAATATAAAATACGTGTTTTTCAAGTCCTGGAGCTAGTTCATGAGCATACAAAACAGATTGTATTCAGAGCCGTAATATAGAAATCCTTCAGTGAAGAAGACACTAGAGCTGAATACCTGACAGCGGAACAAAACAGCGAACAGCATTAAAGCCATGTGGCTGAGGTGCTGCATGCAAATGCAGGAAAACCTGAATTAGTAATGTCGAAGGTCTAGCTGAAGTAGACGGCGGCTGCGTCAATGAATGTTTTAACGACTTCTTACTACCTTAAGGACTAACAAGTGCGTACATGCAAGCCCGGTGGAATTCTGGAAGTTCAGGGAATATGTGGCCTAAAAATCTCTTTGGGTTTACAAAACCGAGTAAATATTTGAATATCCTCCTCCTCTGCAACTTCATAAACCGGCCTGATGAAAACCACAGGTATGGTCCGAGGTGCACGTTCCGGATTCCGGCATTAATCGCAACCACAACCGACGACACCCCCCCCCGCTATTTATCATGTATTCTTTTTCAAAATTTACACAACTATTCATTTAAACTGCAGTTCCAGGGCACCAAATGGTGGTCATGCTATAAAAGGGAAATATCAGTAAAACAATAAAAATTTAAAAATCCCCTAGCTACTCCGCGCTTTAATGGTGTGATCACAAACGTACCTCTCTGGGACCGTACTTCTTGTCCTCCTCATTCTGAGATGAGCCGGGGGGGGGGGTCGGGCTCTGCTCCCAGGGAACGGGCGATGAGATGAGGGGAAACAGCCTCAAGCTGTGCCAGGGCAGGGCAAGGTTGGCCATTGGGAACAATTCCTTCCCCAAAGGGCTGTCAAGCACTGGAAGGGGCTGCCCAGGGAAGGGGTCGAGTCCCCACCCCTGGGGGGGATTTAACAGCCGGGCAGACGAAGTGCTTAAGGCCAGGGTTTGGGGGTGGGATGGCAGGGTTAGGGGAATGGTTGGGCTTGATGATCTTAAAGGGCTTTTCCAACCAAACTGATTCTGTGATTCTATGACCTTTAAAGCCTTCTGAGCGGGGACAAGGATGACAGGCAGGCTGGCAGCACCATGCCAGGGTGGGACTCGGGCTGTTTCTGCCCTGCCCATTCACAAATTACGATGGTTAAAAAAAACAAAGCCAGCAATAATCTGGAGCGAGGGGGTTCATCCTTGCCTTTGCTTGCTTTATTTAGCTTTTTTGCTCCCAGCCCTTACACACACCACACCAGGCTTGGGAGTGCAATTACACACTTGGAGCGAGTGCGTGCCCGCTTGACAGAACACCAAAAACCCAGCATTTGAGCTCAAGCCTACGCCGGAGCTGTGGCCCAGCTGGACCCATGCTCCTGCCCATCCTCTTCCATGGGAGAAGGTTACTTGAGCCGGGGGCAGGGAAGCCCCACCTTTTGTGGGAGAAAGCCCAGGCTGCTGGAACAGCCAAAATATGATTTACCTCCCCCTCCGTAGCCCTTCTTGCAGCACGGCGGTGCTGGAGGCTGGGCAGGAAAAGCGGCCGCCTCGTAGGGTTTGGGGTTTTTTTTGTGCATCGCCCCAGCCACGGGTCTCCCTTTTTGAAGGAGAGGACAAAACAGATGGGATTAACTGAAGAATTCAGGTTAGGTGTTCTCACAGGACCTTACTTTTTAAACGCACTTGATACCTGCATGTTCTCAAAATCTTTTTCAATTTACACGGAAGCAGCTGGATTACGCCATCACCCAGCATGAACCCGATGCAAAACACTGCTATTGCCTGCCAGGCAGGAGAGGGGAGCACGCACGCACCTGGATGAGTCCTATTCCAAAATCTTTCTGCTTAGAGAGACCACAGCTTGGAGTCCCACCGGGTGCCTATAGGAATGCAGGGCTGGATCCAAAAGACTGGATGTCTAATACTAGGTTCCTAAATCAATGCTTGAGATGTCTGAAAAATAACCACCTTGTGAAATCTAGGCTGTGAGGAAGGTTTTTGGAGGCCAGTCAAAATTTCGATGCGCTCAGTACTTTTGGATGCACTTCAGTACCTAACTCCAGGTTCCTGTTTCTAGAAATCCTGGACTAGAACAAGACCCATCTTGATATTTTTATGTCCTACGGCACAGAAGAAGGTGAACAGGCATGGACTTCTGGACAAATGGTGATATGATGAGGGGAAATGCTCTGAGGTTGCGCCAGGGGAGGTTTAGGTTGGACATCAGGAAAAATTTCTTCCCAAAAGAGCTGTCAAGCCCTGGAAGGGGCTGCCCAGGGAAGGGGTCGAGTCCCCACCCCTGGGGGGATTTAAAAGCTGGGCAGGGGCGGTGCTGAGGGCCAGGGTTTGGGGGTGGGATGGCAGGGTTAGGGGAACGGTTGGGCTGGATGATCTTAAAGGGCTTTTCCAACCCAAACGATTCTATGGTTCTATGAAATGGATAGGCTGCAGCCAGACAGAAGCAGCCATGCCACCCCACTGACTTACTGTATGGAAGGAGCTTCCCTGCTGAGGACAAAGATGGGCAAAGCACAGAAAATACACACAAAGCAATAGGATTAAAACTACCATACAGAACAAAGATTTACAATGGATCAGCCATGTATCTCTATGGAAGGAACAAAGGTTTTATAAAAGAATAAATGAAAAAAATATATATTTTTCCTGAGACTACAGGCAGCCCTGGAGACTTCTAAGTAGTGTTATTAGTCAGACCAAAGGCTGCCCGAAGCTGCCAGAGCCCTGGCTGCTCGCCAGGGAGCTCGAGCCTTTCCAACGGGGCAAGGTAGGGCACCTGGAGCCTAGAGGGTACAGAGCTCCCCAGAGGAAGACTTTTTTCTTGTTTTCTTTGGTTTTGAGAGTATTTCCCTCATAGGACTTGGTCTGCAACTCCATTATGTTTTCCACCTGCAGGTTTTATTACAGAGAAATTAGTTATATTTTTCTTTCTTTTGACTGTTTCCCTGGCTTGAAGAGTTTTGCAAAAAACTGATGTTCAGTTAAGCGTGCTTAGCCCTGTTAGCAAACAACGCTCCACAAATTTTGTCTTTACCAAACTAACTCAGGCCATCAGATGGAAGAGCTCTCATTCCCATCCTCCATAAATTCTTCCTTTTGCCCTGCTCATTTTCCAAAGGAAAGGAAACCAACAGCTGAATTATTGTGTTCTCACTTGTCCTCTAAATCCTTTCTAGCTTGGATTTTACAGTCTGAAGATCAAAGCTTACTCCCCATTTCCATACAAAAGTAGAGCGAGGTGGAGCTTTTGTAGAAGAGATGCCTATTGACAAGAAACCATTTCCCACCAATAAATGCCTTTACCAAGACGTTCCCTCTCTAGCACAGTCCCCTCCCCAGCCCCAAGTGGTACCTAAGCACGTGGCACCGGCTCTTCTCATCCAGGTGACATTGCTGCATCCACATAAGCCGAGCTCCTCTCAGTAAGAAGTGCTTTAGGCACATTATATGATTTTACATGCTTATGTTTTTCAGTCTCTCATTAAGTGATAACAAACAAGAGTTCCCCAAATAATAAACAATCAAAACAACGTTTGGAGTCAAATTCTCATATGTACTTACTTTGGGTTGCTCATTGAAACTTTGGGAGTGGTTGCATGGGCAAGCGCACGGACTCAAGTGTTGGGTGCCGCATGCACCCAGGAACACCGTTCACTTTTGTGGCCATCTATTCATAGAATCATAGAATCACTTTGGTTGGAAAAGACCTTTAAGATCATCGAGTCCAACCTTTAACCTAACCCTGCCATCCCACCACTAAACCATGTCCCTAAGCACCTTACCTATCTATCTATCTATTTGCTGGGGAGCACTAGCAGTCGATGAAAGGCAGCTGTAGAAAAGAGAAGCTCAGTGGTTTAAAGCCCAAGAAAAAAACAACCACATATGGGAACATGTCAGGAAATTCAAAGCCAGAAGGTAAGGCTGCCTTTCATTAGGAAAAGAGACAACCCACCACCGTAAAACTACCCCTTCTCTTCATGGGAATGCAGCCATGAAGTGCTCGGCTACGACTCCCAGCGAGGTGCAGAGCTCTGTGTTGGAGGCAGCGCTACCAGAAGCAACAGTAAATTCTCCATGGCTTATTCAATTCTGCAAAAACTTATTACTTTTTTCATGACACCATTCATTCTTTAAAGTGATATCAACCTGGACAGATTAGTGCAAAAGTTAGTTAAACTATTATATGGAATGCTCATCTTTGGAAAAGCAAGGATCTGGCCTCATGGAAGACCTGGGTGAGGAACCATGAACACACACGCCTACCAGACGTTAAAGATCTATCTAAATAACTGTAAGAATCGACCTTAAATTACTACTAAATACTGCAGAATTGTTTGTATTCTAAAATAACTATTTTTCATTATATTAAACAGTACAATAACCTGAATCATTTTTACCCTCCTAAGTTTAACTGATGAGATGACGATACATAATTTACAAGAGATATAACTTACATGAACTTAAAATGTTGGTTTTACAAGCTCCAGTTTCCCAGTTAATCCCAGGACCTCGGTTCAGGATACCAAAGCCTTCCTTCGTTTAGTTGCATTTCATGTGAAGACAACACAGCCGTTAGGACAGATTTTACATGGTGGATTGCAACGTGTTTGTTCTACTGAAGATCGTGTTGAGATAGAGGAGTTTTTCATAGTGGTATGTATTACCATACATATTTCACTCATTTTTTTTCCAGGAGGAGATGGAATTGCACATATATATACACATATATATATACAAACACATATATATTTCTATAGTCCCACATAAGAAAACTATCAAAGAGCAAGGGCAGTGATTCATTTACACCTCAAGTGTCTAACAAACATCCCCCTACAACTCAGGATAGGGCACAGAATGAAAATGAAGGATGAATGGTTTACCAGAGCTGAGGAACGCCTTAACGAGAGGTAAACGATTCTCACTTTTTACGAAAAATACGGTGCGTCTCTTTTCATACCACTGACTCGGAATAGGAGACTTCAAATATCTGGTTAAACACAGAAGAGAAAATTGCACACTGTTGACAGATGCAGCTAAGGTTTAGATACAAAATACTGAATCCAACTCAAGCAGACGATGATGCTCTAACAGGGTAAATTACCGCAAGGAGCTATTTTCCTATAATTTCAAGAAACTCTGTTGTTTCTTGCTATGTTTTCCATTAAACAGGCAGGCAGGTATACAGGAACATGAACGCATATGCCAGCACCGTCTGAAGGGAGCGGTTCCATCCCCTTTCTCCACGGCTGCCTCCACACCAGCCAGCACGAGTCCCCCCCTCGCCACGACGTGTCCCCACTCTGTCCTTTTCCCCAAGGGCACCTCTGTGCCAGCAGGGGCTCAATGCATGGGTCCGAGGATGGCTTTGCGAGGTAGGGGCAGCCCAGGCTGGGACGGGTGCCACCGGCCACTCCAAGGTGCCACCATCCTCCACCACCTTACACCCATGCAGAGCCAGCAGGACTCATGCAGATGTTTGCTTTTTCTTCTGCCATGCTACAAGAGCAAACAGCAAGGTTCAGACCGGAGGACCTGGTATTTGCAGCTGCTTGTTAATATTCTAATAATAATTTACAGCACGTGAATAAATAAAGCCACACATTATCAGTCCTCTGCGCAGAGCCTGATCACGCACGTGCACGCTCCGCGCTACCAAATGAAAAGGATCCAGGGTTTACCTTCAATTCTAAGACCAAGTTCTGACTTTGCCGAGTACAGTTTAATGCAACTGCTCTGAGACGCAAGACAGATGGGATAGAGAGATCTGAAGTGCTACAAATAAAATCTAAAACTGAACTTTTAAATATTCATTCTGAACTATAAAGAGAGCTGTGGCTTTTGTGTGCTACAGATGGCTTGGAAATTCAGTGCAAACAAAGGACCAATTTTTGAATACTCATAGCTGCTCTACCATAATAGCTGGAGGCCCAAAACTCCAGGGGTTTGAGATGATTCAACTAGATCCTCTTACCTGCCAAATTTCATCAAAGCAACCTTGCTTTTACCATCTTATAGGGATGAAAGAAATATGAATAGAGTGGGGTTTTTTAATGAAATGTGGACTGCTTAAGCTTGAACAAAAAATTACAATATGAATGGAAAGTGCAAGGTAAAGGGAAAAAAATGTCTTTTTATCATACGCACTAAAGCATCGTATAAGATGAAATCTGGACTTTTTATAGATTGAAAGATTAAACAGAAATATTTGGTAGATTTAGATAAATGAAGGCAATAAAACGAAAAATAAGCATAATAAAAATCCCTGCCAGTCATAATCAATGAGGAACTGCTGACTGATTGCCAAGTATGGCCTTAGGTTTAAATCTAGGAGAGACACATGTGTTTCTTTGTAAGGTAGCGGGGCACGACCTCATCAATCAGAGATTATCCTCTGCATAATAGTTTATGGAAAGAAACCACTAACGCCAACTCTTCATCTGCCTTCCAGACAGAGGCAAGCTGATACAAATACAGCTGGAAAGGGACTAAGCCCAAGGAACGCCGCTGCATTTACATAGCGGCACAATGAGCATTTTCCGATACCGTTAGCCACGAGCAGCCTCGTCCAGCCTGGAAAGCCTTGGGCTTTAGAGAGCAGATACTCCCCCACCTTTCGTATGCATGTGCGCTTCTACGAGAAGCAAAGCCCAGAAGAGAGGTGGAGTGTCTGCGGGGGAGCAGGGACCACCCGAGAGGCAGAGAGGAACCCTGAATCACCAAAAGAGTCCTCCAAACGTATAAGCCATGGAGACAAACGCGGCGTGCTGAATCACAGCTAGAAGCCAGGCTTATGGATATTTATGAGGCGCCGCTGCCAACCGAAGGGAGAGAAAGCGCCGGAGTAGGAGGAGAAGGCACGAAGGGCTTGATAGAAAATGTAACCAACTTGTAATGACAGCGAGCGCCAAGAGACAGTCGCAGGCCGATGCTGAGCGATGGGTGATGGGTGGAAGAGGGCTGACAAGAAGCAGGTTATGCTATCTGTGAAATCAAGGGAATCAGCAGGGAGGGATGCATCCAGAGAGGCCCGTTAGGCGACGGGTGGCTGCCGCGATGCTCCGGATGGGTAGCGGTAGCTAGCGCTGCCTTTGTCGAGATTAGAGAAAAGGATGCTGTGAAAAATCAAGATGAGACAATGGGAGTTGGGGCAAGCATTTTAACTGCTTCCAGTCAAGATGGGAAAATTGGCAGCTTATTGCAGGCAACCAGCCTGCTTTTTTTGGGAAGGGCCCAGGTAATAGGTGTGAACTGAAGAGCAGACCCACAACCTTGCCGGAGAGAGGTGGGATCCGGCGCCGCTGGCGGGGAGCGGGGAAGGAGGGCTTGGCAAGGCTTGAGGAAGCAGGCAGGAGGACCGGGGCCTCCCTTTCAGCCGCCTTCGGCTGCCGGTGCCGGATCCGGACCCATCAGAGGGCAAGCAGGGGTTGCAGCCTGAAAGCGTGGCTCAGCCCGTTTGCAGCTAAGGCAAAAGAGCAGGAGTTGAGTGGAGGGAAAGGGCAGGATCCTGCGGCACTCCGGCAGAGAGGAGAGCTTTTCCAATGACCTCACTGTCCTTTTGAGAGTAACTGCTTTCCAGGACAGAGCGTCCCAACAGGATACTTAAACGCCTTCAGCATCGTACAATATTTGGAGATAAAACCGAACAACTTTTCATGAAATCTGCCTCCAATAAAAACATTTTTATTGCCCTGGGCTAATGCGTAAGTTAGTGAGAGATTATGGTTCAGCTTCTATAGCCATTTTATGTAATATGAAAAAAAAAAAAAAAAATCCATAGGGACCTCATCCGTTAGTCCTCTAAAATATAAAATGTAGTTTTAAGCTACACTTCATCATGGTAATAGGCTATCAGCTATTTTCCTAAACCCTCAGACTCACCGCTGTCAGTCTAGGCAGAGCCAGACAACCTGACTTAATCACCTCCTTGTGGCTCGGCTGCACTGTGCCCCTTCCTTTTGAACATATATAAATCCTAATTATTTTTTAATCCTTTACTAGAACACCGGCAAAATGACTGCTACCCTCGTGGCATACAGATGTGAACGTTGACAGGCATGTGAGCCGCGGTGCCCCAGAGCCTCCTTCCCCGGGGGGGGCTGCGGGTCGCTCGGCCAAGGGTGCCTCCACCTCCCCAGCAGGCGTCCTTGCCGCTGTACAAAAAAAGAGGTGGACAAGGTGGTCTAGAGAAGGGCCACCAGGGTGATCAAAGGCCTGGGAAGCCTGCCATGTGAGGACAGCCTGAGAGAACCAGGTTTGTTCAGCCTTGAGCAAAGGAGGCTCGGAGGGGATCTCATCACCACGTCCCAGTACCTAAGGGGTAGCTACAAGGAAGGTGGAGACTCCCTTTTTACAAGGAGTCCCATGGAGAGGACAAGGGGGAATGGACACAGGTTGCTCTTGGGGAGTTTCCAGTTAGACATGAGAGGGAAATTTTTCACCATGAGAACAGTCA
>BOSO01008967.1:0-17560 GCA_018403395.1 Gorsachius goisagi | reverse complement strand
CAGCTACATTCATAATGACCTTAAAACTACAGACCATACACTATTCCTATTGTTCTGAACTTAGTGTTCAGTTGGGTAGGGCTATACAGAGGAACATAACATTTATGGTTAACTAATTCAATCCCATCACCCCAATGCTGAAAACTAAGATACATAACAATTTCAGCATCATTTTGGTTACAATGTAATATATTTATTAATTTGTAGTATTTATTAATTTGGTTGCCTGTTTTTATATTACTAGAATCTGTTTTGTTCTACTACTTTGCATTTTATAGTAGCTTAAATATTCAAAGCATGGTTTCCACTGACTGCAGCGGTAGCTGGGAGTGTTAAGTATTTGTCCAAATCAGATCTGGATCCTCAAACTTTGCATCCAGATAACAAAGTACTACTGATCACACAAAAAAATTTTGTTGAGGTGTTTTTGTCCAGATTAGCACAAGAACTCTATGATAGTTGAAGAGGCTAAATCTACCTCCTGAGCAGGGATGGACTGCCTGAACTTGGAGATCGTCATTTTCTTTTCATTCCTTGTTTGATGCAAAGCAGTGGTGTTACCTAGCGTACAGCCCTGATTCATCCACAGAAACAGAAGCATGTGGTAGAAATAATCTGTGACTGTGTAATTCAAGACAGTACCATAACACCTATAAGTAAGATGCTAAACTAGTTTTGCAGAAATACCCATAATACAGATTTCCACTCCTAACTAACTTGACTTTGCAGCCATAGCATTCTTTTAACACTGTTAGGAGTGTAAGGTTCATGAAAGACAAACAGATGAAATTCCATTATGTGTTTTTAGGACTGGAGACTTTAGAAGCAATTCAAGGACCTTTGTCACTTAAGTGAAGAAAGGAACTGATAATAGGAGAAAAGTTAACATTCTCTAAATACACAGATACTTGTGATGGGTGGAGCTCTTTCCCTGTGGGTTTCACAGATAACAGGAACAGGAATGGTGAGATTCAGGAATCCTGGGCTCCTGTTCAGGTTTGCAGGGAAGTATTTTATATGCTGTATTTCCAATTTTATGCATGCAGCACCACCTCAGTTCTGTTCCTGCCAGTCCATTGAGTCTTGCCTCTATTCCAAGCTGATCCTTTATCCCTAGTTCCTTCTATGTTTCTCATTCTTCCTGTTCCAATCTTGATTTCTTTACCCAGCCAGCCATACTCTCATTCTGAGAGTCATTGATTCTCAGTACATTCAATGGTTTCTTTACCAGGTCACGTTTAGTTTCCTCTTTCCTTATCCCTCAGCACTCTTGTGCTTCCTTTGCATAATGAGGCGCAGTCCTACTTTGTCCCTTTTCTGACTCTTTGTGCTGAACAACACCCTTTCCCTTGAACATCTTGGCTCCCTGTCAGATTTGTTTCTTCCCTAGGCTCACTGCCCATCACTGGCGTCTGCTTCCCTCATAGTCACAGACTCCCTCCTGTTTTACATACAGGCAAGTAGATCTGGCTATCCCCTTTTTCTTTTCCTCTGCTGTCACCCCAGTTCATGGTTTCTTCCCATCCCTTTCTTACCCTG
Organism: Gorsachius goisagi; assembly: GCA_018403395.1. Taxonomy (NCBI): domain Eukaryota; kingdom Metazoa; phylum Chordata; class Aves; order Pelecaniformes; family Ardeidae; genus Gorsachius; species Gorsachius goisagi. The sequence continues at coordinate 16,021 of BOSO01008967.1, read as the reverse complement.
CACAACACATTTCAGCCTCCCTTTCTTCCCATCGCCTAATTCTGGTCTGTTTGCTCCGTAAATCCCATTCACAATCACTCTCTGTCCTTCCCTTCAGCATAGTTTTACCCATCAATCCTAGTTGTAGCAGGCTGTATTGCCCTTATCTGTTCCTTCTCTCCCATTATGCACTTTTCCCCTTAAGGCATTTAAACCAAATGGTTCCCTCCTTTCTCTGCAGCCACGTAGCTACTGAGCCAGGATCACCCCTAGGAAATCTTGCAAGTGTAAACTCAGCCCTTGAAGAACCATTGCAGGGAAGGGCAGCCTCCCAGCCGTACTCCTGAGGTGAGGCACCCTCAGTGGCTGCCTCACAGCCCACTCAGGGTGAGGAACAGGACAAGGCCCACAGACACCTGCTGCAGGCAGGAGTCAGGCATTCACAGCCATGAACTATCTCCCAGTCTAAAGGGCCAGCATGCACTGCACCTGGGCCACCTAGGCCACCACCACCCCTGCCATGGCCTCAGCCAAACCCTTCCATGCAACCACCTACCAGCAAACCCTGGTCCATAGCATGGGTAGTGACGGCAAATGGAAGCAGCTACCACTGCACCTCACAGGTCAATGAAACACCGAGGAGAGCCTTTTTGATTCACCAAATGAAAATAAATTGCAATAAATCACTTCTTAATCAGCAGAATTAGCAAACCTGCTCTCCTATACATTAGTGACTTTCCAATGGCTAGTTATACCAGTGCAGTTGCTGGCTTAAAGCCAAATTCATGCTGCTTCTGCTGCCAAGGAAGAGGCAACAGTTTTTGCCTGTCTTCCCTGTGGCAGGGCACTTACCTCTGCCCCAGCTGTTGCCGAGGCTGCTAACTACGTGGAATTGTAATTATCTTTGAGATCACCACATTTCACTCAAACTTGGATGGAGGTGCCTAGCAGGTTCAAGAGCTGTTGGAGGAGCTGGCCTGTTCCCTCAGGTAGTCAAGCTGAAAAATAAAGGCGCGGTTAAGCTCCTGGCCTAGATATTGGCAGAGACCATTTGCCCCAGCAGGGCTCAGCTGGTTTTTGGTGTGTTTTCAGCCACAGTGGCCACTGGCTCCCAGCTGGAGGCCATAGGCAGGTGTGGGCAGAGTGGCCCTGAGCTGCCCCCCACAGCAGCCAGCTCCTCTGGGGCACTGCCGGGGGCTTGGTGGCTGAGCTGGGTCCTGGGAGATTTGAGGGTCCAGAGCCTGCGGGCCCTGCCTGGTGGCTGCCCGCCACAGCTGTTAACTGCCTCTTGGGGCCTGGGTCGGCCTGCACCGCTCTCCTGCCTGCGCTCAGGAAAACCCAACCCTCCTGTCAGGATGGGCTCAGCCGCCTCAGCAAGCCAGAGAGTGGTAAGTAGCTGGGAGCGGTTTTCTTCCTTAATGGAGAAAACTGCATTTTATGAAATTAGCCCCCTCACCATTTTTGCCTGAGAACCAGCACCCACCAGGGCAGCAGCAGTGCCGAGGAGCCATGTTCCCGCCTGACCTGTGCAGCTGCAGCAGTGCCATCTTCCTTCAGCCATCCCTGCAGGGTTGCTGCCAGTGTGCCCTGTGGCCCCCGAGCTCTGCTGCACCCCCAGTTCCCCAGGAGATATCTGTACATTCAGCCTTATTTTATCCCAAACAGCAGAAAAAGAGCCACCACACACACACACGCTGTCAAGTGAAAGCTGGTTATGCAGTAGCCAGGCACAGGGCCCATAGAGGAGGGCAGGGCTGGGGCCACCTCACCTGTGGCCCCCGGGCTGCCAGATTTGTTGGGCCCAGTGCTATAGGTGACAGCCATTGTTGCCCCTCTGGTGTCTCCAGCTGGCGCTTCTTTCCCCATTTTGGAGAGGGGCACTCGAAAGGCAAGAGCAGAGTTGGATGATGAGATGGGAGATTGCTAGGTCTTACTGGGGGCTTGCTTGGCCTTCTCCACATAGAAATTTATTTAAATATGTTTCAGCTTGTTATGGTTTACTTTATGAGGAGAAGAAGGTGAAGTAATTCTACTCTGCACATATGCTATGCCTTTTCCCCCTCCCTTTCTCTCTCATGGGAAGTTTCAAGCTCCTGGCACAAAACACTAGAGTGCTACAGGCACTCAAGGGGAAAAAACAGGGACAAACCAAATGATTTTCCTTCACCTTGCTCTTAGAAAGTGCTGAATTGTTTAAGTCTATTTTCTGGAGTATTTTTTAGCCTATTGCAAAACATCAGCCAGAATGGTTGGATGTTGGGAAGATCATAAAGTAGCTAAAGACTGGGTCCTTTAATGGAAAGTAGTGGGAAAACTTAACCGTATATGTTGTTACCACTGCTATTAAAAAACAGATAGCCCACAGAATAGAGAGATGGTAGAAATTCCAGATTACTTGTTGAAGAAACTTCTGCCAGAAAGAAACAGTGAGATATTTTACCTAGCACCTATTTTCAGGTGATCAGTAATAATACACAGTGTGCGCTGAAAATACGTGTGCTTCTGCTGCACATGAGCAAGCTTGGTACAGGTAATGCATGAAGCTGATGCAGGATGTAACTTACCAAATCGAACTAGAACACTACCAGTAAAAAAAATAAATTAAATGTCTCCTGGAGTTTTATCATGTTAACTAAATGCATTTTAACATTTTACTTGGCTGGCTGTTGTCCAACAGCTAAAAAGAGGTTTGAAAATTCTCCCAGAACCCACTGCTTCTTTAGGTGGAAATCCAGGACTTGCAGGATGTGTGCCTAGGGGTCATTGTAACTGAAACAATATACACTGGTTCAGCTACAGATGATTCAGTTCTGAGTGTAGGAAAGTCTTTGGAAATAATGATGTAAATATTCCATTTCTTAGAAAATGGTGCATAAAATTGGGAACATGCCAGGCATATGCAATACCCCAGGTTTCAAACACAGTGGAGGAATAAAAAAAAGGAACATATGGGCTTCAAGTAATAAAATGTATGATATAAATGTTTGCCTTCAAGCAATAATATTTTTCATCATGGGGTGAAGTATCTGGAATAATATGAGGGGAATCCTGCATTCTATTTATGTTATTTAATTCCATACTAATAACCTGGTGTATAAAAGTGCATCAGTCTGCAAAAATCAGTGTTTTTTTCAGGTATGTGATCTGGACCTTTTCTCTGTTGTGAACAGATTCTGTGGTATCAGACAAAGCAGCACTGGGCCGTCCTACAGTCTGAGTCATGTTTGCTCTCTGTTTGCAGAACAGATAGCACAATGAGCTCTTGTTTTTACAAGAGAGGATCTCTTAAATGTTGCACAAGGCAAATAAGGGCAACAGTATATACACAAGTAGTTCAACTCTTGATGCTTTGTGTATTTTATTACTTCCAAGGAACCATAACTGTGTACTCAAGCAGAAATAACTCTTTTTAGAGATGAACTCTGTGCAAAGTGCTTTATGACTTCTAGGACATTTTAAGCATTGCTTGGCATAGTGCCTTGCAGCTGAGGCATCTGTCGGATGGTCTTCAGAGAAAAGTAAAATCTATCGTCTGTTGTGATAATACTTGTGGAGGATGCACTGTATATTATAGTTTATGTGTGTGGCAACTGGACTCTATAGCTCCTGTACTTTGTTCATACTATATTTATTTTTAACTGTATAACTGTGCATTTGTGGGTAGTTTATTTCTGTATTACAAACCCAATACACACTTGGTTCCTGGTGTATATATATAAGCCTATAAACAGTATGGTATCATAAAATTTACGTTGGAAGGGACATCTGGAGATATCATCTAGGCTGGTCTGTTACATGGGGTTATTCCATCTCAAGCACAAAACCTGGCATTTGCCTGTGCTGAACTTCATGAGGTTCCTGTCAGGTACTTTTTCCAGCCTGTCGAGGCTCCTCTGAATAGTAGCTCTGCCCCTTGATATATTGATTGCTCACACTAATTTGGTGTTGCCCGTAAACTTGCTGAGAGCATATCGCATCCTATCATCCGGGTTATTAATAAATATTTAGGGTTTGATGCTCTCATGTAATTTATTGGCAGCTTACTCTGCTAAAGCTATTATGAAATATGTATTGAGATTCGCAGTGAAAAGAGGGATAGGTGCTCTTCTCTCACCTTGTATAGTAGAGAAACTTTCTAATCATCAACAAAGATAGAATTCACCATGAATTTTCAGAAACAGGAAAGAAAATCTGGAGGTAGAAAAAGAGTGAAATCTTCAATTAATGGAAGCTAATGGACATTTTGCCACTAGTTATAGTATTTTATACCTTTAATAATCCCAGCTAGCTCTTATTAAAGGCACCTGTATGAAATTCAGATAATTAACTGTCTTCTAGTGTGTGTTTTTTATGCACTGCACACATTCTTCTACACAGCTTAGTCCTGTTTAACTTAACCTTGAGTACATACACCCATATATCTGCAGATTTCCTTATTAATTGAGAATCTTTTCGACTTCTCTGGAGAAATTCTTTACCATTCAGGATCAGGTATTAATTAAGAATACACAGGTAGACTTTGTGTATGTTTTATTTCAAAATGGCCTAAGTAGTTATTAGCACCTAAAAGCACTAGAGAAACAAGCTAACAAGACTGCAGGTATAAACTTGCAAGGCAATATTTGGAACTATCAGAGTTTCTTGAATCCTAAGAAATGCTGCAGAGCCTTCTTCCACTCATCTTACCTGGGTCTAAAACCAGTTTATCTGCTTGAAATAAAAGATATTGCCCGCTGTTATCCTGTAGGTAGTATAGAAACGTAGACTAGCATGGTATTAGGGTGTATCTACAAGAACAAGTGTAGTCAAGATTTTTGCTTGAAGACGTACTCTGAGCTGGCCTGCCACCAGCCATATCTGGTTCCGGGACTGTGAATTAGCTGGGAAATAGGACATACCATTACAGGTTCAGAGCTGTGCTAGCGTGGCTACCTGTCTTCCAAAGGACCAAGTTCATGTGCTGCATGGGAGTGCAGAAGCAAATGTCTGTACATGTGCATGTGGAGGTATCTTCCACGCACCATAGTTAGGTTAACAGTTTATGTTCACTTTGAATACATGCGGACTATCAGTTGACAAAGAATAAATCCTCAACTACAACAGAAAGTTAGATTGCTTTAGCCTTCCTATAAAGTCACAGAGTACAACTTAGACTGTTTTAATCCTTCTAGAAAGTTACAGAATACAACTTGCCTCACATTAGGCCTCAAAAAACTTTTAAAGGTGCCTGTAGTTAACTGTGTGCAAGGGAAAAGTTATGCTGTATCAATAAAATAGACTGTTTCCTTCAGGTGATGATCCTTTTCAGAGTCACACTTTAGATCTCTGTACTGTTCAAAAAGTCTCTGTTCTCGGGAACTGCAGTGGCACCTCAGTACTGAAAGGAGGGGCTTGAGTACCCCTCACTTCCCACCCCCCCATCAAACACACCTTCACCAGTTCAGTCCCTCTTATCCATTGGCTTGGTAAGAGCTTGCTTCTAGGACTCAGTAATGTTGTTGTTTTACCTTACATTATTTTTCTTTTGCTGTGCCCTATTTATCTTTGCCTTCTGTGGGAGAAAGCCTTCTCTTTTCATCAATCACCTTTGCAGTTTTCTTAGCTAAGTCACATATTCTAACTGTCACAGTTTTTAAGTAACTAAGCGCCAGCTCTGCCATCAGCAGAGCTTGGGCCTAGGTTTTAAACAGAGTGAGAACCACCGAGATGCTCCTGTCCTGCTACATTCAGCACCAGCTTTGCAAAATCTCTGCTTAGTGCCAGCAGTCACACCATCCTGGGCTCTCAGGGCACAAAGTAGGGCCCCAGCAGGCAACACGCTGGCTCCATCAGTTGGCACAGACACCACGGCCCTGCGTGGGTCTGACTTGTCCAAATCACTGTGCTGGCTCTCCCACACCTCAATCACAGAATCAATTAGGTTGGAAAAGACCTTTGAGATCATCGAGTCCAACCATTAACCTAGCACTGCCAAGTCCACCACTAAACCATGTCCTGAAGCGCCACATCTACCCATCTTTTAAATATCTCCAGGGATGGGGACCCAACCACTTCCCTGGGAAGCCTATTCTAGTGCTTGGCAACCCTTTCAGTGAAGACTTTTTTTCCTAATATCCCATCTAAACTTCTATTGGATAGTCTAAGAAACAGAGAATGCACCTTCCTCCCTGCAGCTCTAAAATGCATATTTACGCACCTGAGTTGACCATATTTGTCATGTGATGTGCGAGTAAATTTTTGCCATCCATAGGTAGCACCACTGCTCTGATTCCAGATCAGTGCCATGAGTGCCAGTTGTACCTCTGGCTTTGGATGGGCCCCCCTGCCCTCACCACCAAGGAAATACATTATCTGGGTACTCCAGGGCTAATATTCAGGTTGTCTTTATCAAACAGAAGGCAGTATTAAGTGGTTTGACTGCACTGTAGGAGAGTTCAGGTGATCTCTATACTATGTTTTAAAAATGTATCTATATCTAAGATTTGTAATAAACAACCAACTTCTGCTTCACCCATGCCTTTGCCAAGCTTTATGCTACAGCAGATGCTACCAGCCAGGATATGATGCTTGTCAAAGCTGCTTTTCAATCACTGTTTTCCTAAATATTCTTAGACTCTTTCAGACATAACAATTATGCTTCCTAGGGTACTGACTGTAGTCACTCACAGTGTGAATATGCAGTTGTGTCCACACAAGGACTTTTGCTTGTGAATATACTTTCATAGGATTTAAAAAAAAAAATCATAGCCCACTTCAGTGTAGGTGTAACTCTCAAGTATTGAGCAGATCTAGCTGAATTTGGAAAGCATATAGAAAATACTAAAAATTTCTTATCAAATGCTTTATCATGTGGTTTTGCTTCTTTAATAATTCACCTTTACAAGGAAATAATTTTAATTTTTTTTTAATTAAATAATAGTCTTCCTTTCAACCAAGACTCAGTGCTATTGCAATTTCAATCAGCATGTATTAGTGGTTATCTTCACCTTATGAACATCACTCATTTTTATTTGACACTCAAAATAGGGGGGAAAAAAAAAGAAAACTGGAGTGAGAGAGGTAGGAAAAGAATTCATGTTTGTTGAAAGCCCAAACATCATAATTTATCAAGACCATAAAAAGTAGATTATTGTGCATTTTTCAGCTAGAAACGTGAATGCCTACTGAGAATCTAAGAGTACTGAAATAGTAAATTGTAGATAATGGTACCAATAGATACAGGAGAATGTTGCCAATATATCATTGTTAATATATTTCAGGTGTAAGCTAAATTTGAGTTGTATTTATTGCTTTTAAATCAGTTGGCACATTCCACAGAGTGCTGCATAGTCTAGAAGACCATCCTTTTCCTCAGTATGGGTTATCTGAGAACTACAGCTACATTTCTATTCTCATAATTATTTTTTGTTTCTTATTGTGGGTTGTTGTGCACTTTGTCATTTTATGAAAGTAATCACCAGCAACTGTCTTTAGCTAGTTCTTAGGTATTGGAAAATTTCATTTCCTGAAAGATAAATACTGGAAAGAGATTAATTTTAAGTCTGCTGCATGTGTACAGAATTTTTTCTGTATGAATTCAATAGGCTTTGGATCAACTCCAAAGTAACTGTGCTTAAACATGTGAGGTCCCATTGAACTCAATGGGGCCTCTCATGGGTTGGATTGGGAACAGAATTCAATTGGGAATGGTCAATTGAAGTTGAGGGTGATTTCTATAACTTTCTACTTAATTATAGACAATACATTATATGAGTTATTACAGAATTTGCAGAGGCTTACTATATTGCTATTTTATTCACTCAGGCATCACCATAACATTTTTCAACATTGCTCTGTTTTGCAAAAAGAATTCAGCATCTTTCCTCCTGATATCACAGCAGAAGACTTTTAGATGCAAGTGCAACTGTTACAAGATCAAAATAAATTCTAATTGCTGAGATCAGATCTACAAGCAATAAAAAGTATTCCAGGTGAAAACTAATCAGATACGTGAGAAGTCTAAGTAGCCTCAGCCAAAATATTTCAAGTAGTAATGGTCACAGAACATTTAGGAGATGCTGTAATTTGGCACAAGAAGCAGGCAACTCCTCAGGTCATTTACAGCGTGGCTATAAGTCTGGGCTTGAAGATGGGCTGAGGCCTGCAGCTCTCAAGTATTAGTAGGAGCCTGCAGAGCTGAGTCAGCAGAATAACTGATGTTCAGCTACTCTGAAGATCAGACACCACTACAAGTGTATCGTAAATTGTCCTACATGATATGAAATATCAGACCTGAATTTATGAAGCAGATGACTTCTGATTCAAGGCTCTAAATAGAATGTCAAAGGATACACACCCGTAGCTCATAGTTGGCTACTACACATCATACATATATTTGTTGAGATGCGAAGTAGAATCTATCTCTGCCAGAAATACTTCTCAAAAAAATAGTTGTGCCTTCTCCCATATCAATATCTCAGTTAACAGTGAGTTTTAGATTATGCTCCAGAGGATTTAATTAAAGGTTCAAAGAAATCATCACTGTTCATCTTGGGCCTAGAGATTTGATTTGGCTCACCTCTTCCATGAGGAATTCAGGTGAACAATGTCACTGCGCACATTTCATAATCTGTACATCTTCACTACCCAGTTTGCATTGTTTCTAAATCCTTATGCTACCTCCATGATACACTACTCTTCACATCATATTATATTCAAAAACAGTTATTTTTATATTTGCAGTTCCTACTATCTGGAAGGAAATAATAATTTGACTGCTTTATGCTTATTTTTTTTACTTTCATGAGATTAAGCCAAATGACAGCAGCATCTAACAACAAAAAGCAGAACAGCACTTACTGATGTTCTTGCCACTTGCCCTTCAAATGACCTATCCTATGTAAAACTTGCCACTAAAAAGCAAAAAAACCTCCAAACTCTAAAACTACAAGACATTAAAGAAGGTGCAGCAGATGTTCAAAGCTGCCTTTTTTCATTTTATATCTCAGTGTAAGCATATACACAGTATTTAAAAATCTAAATATAAGATTTTATATGCATTTAAATACTCATGCATTCAGACTCATTACAGCTTAGATGAAGGTATGTCTTTAGATGAGCTATGTCAGCTACAGAAATTTAATAAGATTGGACTCAGTGCAGTGGGACTCAGGGTTATTTTAGTAAAATTAGATGTAAATTGATCTAAGACTACTTTCATGAAGATATTGCAGTGGATTGACTAAGTCAGTTTTAAAGTCTGTATAATTAAGCTAATGTCATGTATTGCCTGCAGGTAAGCTTTTAGATGTCTGGGAGAAAATGCTAGATCAATACAGTATTGAACCAAAACAGTTATATTATCTCTAAAACAATTACAGTACAGACCTCTAAGGGAAGTCTACTGTGATAGAAAAGTTTGCCACATATATATTTACATATGTGTGTGTTGTGCGTGTCTTGCACGTTCAGTTTTGTATATTCTTGGTGCTATAATTTTGTTCATTAGCGGACAGAAAGGCAATGTTGAAAATAAGAGAAAACATTAGAGCAAATTCTTTTCCACACAAATATATGATGAACAGGAAAACTAATAAAAGGTGAGTATAACATCTCTACTTCAGCTGGTTAGGAAATTATTTCTGCCTCCCCTCCAAAAAACATGAAAAGCAACAGAAAAACCACCGAAACCACATAGTCAAAGTGTTTTGATGTTCATTGACACTTTTCAGGTTCTTTTTTTCCCTTGTAAAAACACATTTCTGATTAAAATGGTATCTTTTGCTAGAATTCTGTAAATTGAAAATCTTTTTCCAATACTCACATACTTAAAACTATGTTCAGGCTCAAACTCTTCATTAAACTGGAGTTTAAAAGGGATAAGAAGAACATGTAGAATTAGCCCCATCATATGCTCTTGTAATTGTCTCACATGCAATGAGTAATGCATGAATCTTTACTGACATTTAAGCTGAGAATTCCTCCCCCTGAGCCAAATTTGAGATAAACCCTAGGGTTCTCCTATGGCTGCCAAGAGCAGATCCACCATTTCAGCAAGAATGCAGAGTGATGTTCTTCTATGGGACTAGTCTTTGTGTGCTCTAGCTGGGCTCTGGCCAGTTGTGCTGATGCCAGAGGGTGGGAGGAGACGTGGGATTGTATATTGATAAACTGATTCCAACTGTGCATAATCTTCCAAACCTTAGGCAAATCTCAGTGGGGATGTTTCCTGAAAAGGGCTGCAGTCCTGGAATGCATTCTGCTGCTAAGCTATGCTTGTGTAAATGCAGAGAAAATGGACAGGCTTCAATGGATTTGGCTTGGATTACACTGGCAAACGTGGAACAGAATCTATCCCAAAGTTACTCATGCCATTAAGGAAATAATAACAATCCATTGTATTTCAATATCTCCTTTCATCCAGAAAGAATTTACAATGTCTTGAAGAAAATATATATCATTCTCCAAAGTCATGATACAAGAGCTATTAAAAAAAAAATAAATCAATGGAAAGACTAACTGAATTCAGCTGGTGCTTTGTTTTAGTCATAAAGCACCATATGACTAAGCGCAATAATGAAATGTCAGAGATCCTGCTTATGAATACTAGCTTGTGCATAGATGAGGAAACAAAGCATTACCTTCAAAAATACCACACTTCTAGAATATAAAACCATCTCTGTCTCTCTCATATTAAAATCACAAACCAAACTATTCAGGTGAATTAATTCATGCGAATAGAAATAGCAAGCCTACATGCTACACCCATATACCTCTGTACTCACTTCTAGTCTTGAACCAGTTGATGTAGAACTAGGGATTGTAAACAACTTTCTGTTTTGCCTTCTTTCATCATGGGAAAACTAATCCTAGTGCTTTTAAACCTTTGGATCTCTACTGCTGACTTCTGCTTGGGCTGGGGAAAATGGTAATATGGCAGCACATGCTTTTTCTAAGATTACCCTTGCAAGCTGCCTTAGAAGAAAGACGTTCCTGTATTCAGGCCACATTAACATAGTGATTAGGAAAGTGCAAAGGATTTTATGATTTCTTTTTAGGCACATATATGTCATCTCAGACCTTTGTGTTCTTCAGTGTATGCTGTTATGCAGTTTGAAAGATCAATATGCTTTATAGCTGGATGTATCCAGAATAATTCAATTAACTGAATATTATTAATATTTTTAATATCATCAGAAGCAACCCTGAAAATGACTGTACAAGCAAAGCAAACCAAGGAATTCGTTCCCTGCTTCCCATTGGCAGGCAGGTGTACAACCATCTCCAGGAAAGCAGGGCTCCATCATGCGTAACGGTTACTTGGGAAGACAAATGCCATCACTCCAAACATCCCCCCTTCCTTCTTCTTCCCCCAGCTTATATACTGAGCATGACGTCATATGGTCTGGAATACCCCTTTGGTCAGTTTGAGTCAGGTGTCCTGGCCGTGCCCCCTCTCAGCTTCTTGTGGCCCTGGCAGAGCATGGGAAGCTGAGAAGTCCTCAGCAACAACTAAAGCATAAGGGTGTTATCAACATTCTTCTCATACCAAATCCAAACCACAGCACTATGCCAGCTACTAGGAAGAAAATTAACTCTTTCCCAGCTGAAACCAGGACAGGCACCTACAGACACTGCCTAAACTGAACACCCCTTCCTGTTCCAAGGCACAGTGGGGGAAGTAGTCCAGCTTGTCCATCAATTGAGAGATAGTTCTGGGGCTGTTGAGTTGGCATCACAGGAAAGGGACAAATTTGTATTTATTAAATAGAAGCAAAGAAGGTATTTACAAAAAAGGGAAAGAGAAAATGCTGATACATGTACTCCTTAAGACAGTACTTTTTTATCACATGTAGGCCTTTAACAAAAAACTTAGTTTTGATATTAAATGCATTCATGGAAAAGAAAAGACAAGACAAATACAGGTAAAAGATTCTGCAGTTCCCTGGTTTCTACTTTTTGACTGGAGGAAACTTGAGCTGAGTTTGTAGGGAAGAACTATAATATTCTGCTGGAAGAGTGACATCCATTTTCTCTTTCCAAATATTATGCACTATTTATAAAGAAGGGATTGGGACTCTTATCCTGGAAAGAACCAGGGTTATTGCAAGATGATGTCCTTATCAATTAGATATGAGAAAACAGCACATCACCCTCTGATCAGAGTTGTATTCTTTCTGTTTTCTTTACCACATGTGGAAGATGGTTAGCAATCAGTGGATCAGCCAAAGACATGGCAAAATCCATCTGATATTCAGGAATTTTTACCTAATTGTGATATATTAAAGTTTCCAGGGAGACTTTCTACATTCTTCTTTACATCCAGCTTATAATAGTAATGCAGATAATGTAGTCAACTTTGTTAAAGCAAATAAGTCATATTTTGATGAAGAAGAGATAGCAAATAACTTCAGCCTTCAAATATTGACTGAGGCATGAGAATGCAATAGTATAGATTTCTACAGTAGAGCTATATGGAAGGAAAACAGAAATTAAAGATCAGACATTCCAGACTTATTTATCAATGCTACTAAAACTTGGCTAGGTCTAGAGCTGTGCAGACAGAGCATTAGATGAAAATGTTGGTGCTGGAGGTTGAGGAAGTGAATGACGGTAAATGACATGCTATCGATTGCAGTCAAATAGTTTGATAACATCACAGAACTAGTGCCCTCACCAAGTAACTCCTAGATACTTATGTTCTGCTAAGGCAAGTTCATCTGGGAGTATTAACACTTGTTGACAGTATTAACAACCATCACAGTTATACATAACAGTATGCCCAGTTGGGAAATGGCAGTATATTGTTAGTATGTTACCAGAAGTCTTTATCCTGAAGAATTTGCAACCTGGTACAAGATGAGACAACAAACTCACAGAGGAATATAACGCTTGGATAATTTTGATATTTGATAAACATCACACCAGAAGATTTAAGGTTGATGATCTTTCTTTGCAAAGTGTTTTGTAGTTTCACTCTATAGGTCTTTCATGATGGGGAAGCTGCTGTCCAATGCATTATAATGGTGCCAACAAGGAACGTCTACCACATTACACCCCAGTGCTGTCTGCACTCCAATCTATGATACCCTTTGAAGTGCCTCTGGAAGAAAAGTTGGTTTGTGGGGTTTTATTTTTAGTACTGTTTTCTAATGCAAAGCCTTCTACTCAGTATCCCTGAGTGGAAAAACTCAGCGAGCCAGCAGCTAGTCTGTTTGACAGATCCAGATGGCCACAGCTTATTCTGATTTTTCCCCTTTTCCAGGTAGACTCTCATCCTCCCAGATTCAGAACAGCTTTTAATTGCATGGTTCATGTCATGTCTCTCAGGAAAGCAAAAACATTTGTGTAGACTTGACATCTGGAATACTATTGGCAAAGTTTATTCATACATTTTAACTTCAAGACATGAGACCATGGCTTGAAATTGCCCTTATGATGTCAGACCAAAGGACATTTACAGTAAATGTGATCTCAATCTCAGTGTATTGATAATAACATCCTTTTTCTGTCATTAAATCTTAACTGGCTTAGTATAGAGGTTCTTACTGCAAAATTGCCTTTAGAACAAGGAATCAGAAGAGGTTCAATTTAACAATTCAGAGGCCTATCCATTAATTTATATAATATATGAAGGGGGGGAAACCCTACCTAGCATGCAGCATACACTCAACTATTATTTTTTAATGCAAACAAATTCAAAAGCTCTTTGTACATTGACACACCTACTGTGAAAGCTGTCTCACTCTGAGACAGCCAGCCATATGCATGAGACATGATCACTCTTTAGTTCGGTTATTTTGCTTAGATAGGCATGTAGCCCCTCCCTGCAGGCAAATGCGTAAAAGGTCAGAGCATTTGTTCAGGGAGCACTCTCAGCGTTAGGATTGAAAGTTATCATACTTGACTTTGTCAGGGTCAGAACTGGCAATAAATCATATATGGAGGCCAGTGTATTTTACCAAGCATAGCCGAAGAAGGTTTGAATGCCATTTAAAAAACATTTGAAAGTTGGTCATTCTGCTGAGACTTTTGCCAGTGAAAGTGAAAGACGGTACTAATTACAGGAGAGGATGTGTAGTATATGCACACTTGTTCAAATGGGAATGGCTTGAAACTCAAACTCGTCTCCCAGAAAAGCAGCCAGGTGACTATAATAATTCTAAGTCACAATCAGCTTCAGCTATACGTGAGCTGTACCTGAAAGAATCGCCAGCCTGTTATGATTTTTCACAGTCAGATAATATCCAGCATACTTTTCTCTTCAGGACAGCTAAACTTCAAGCTTGCCCAGGCAGATGATGTAAGAAAGGACAACGTGCAGGAAGGGAGGGGAGGGAGAAGACAATTGATTACTTAGGGCCAAGACCTCATTTCTACAGTTGATTAGGATTTAGATTTTGGAGGGTGTTGGGGCCATACTTTTACATGTTCACCGTAGTTCCTAGATGTCTTGTTCTCTCATCAGACTGTGACCTCACAAAGACAGAACTAAACTGTAACCAAACAGAAAAATTAGTGCCAGTAGTTCAGCAGCACACTCTTATAGTTTATATCACAACAGCACCCAGGTTTTTTCCTAGAGGTAGGCCCATGCATCTAAGCAGAATAAAAATACATGAGGGTGTCTCTGAAACAATAGGCTATATATGCAGTTGCAGCCAGAATTCCCAAATAATTTCCAAAATTTAAGAAAAAAACCCCCACATTTAAAATAAATTCAAATAACAGAAACTTAGTAATAAGGTTGTATGTATTACTGAGTCCAATGTCTTCCATCTTAGTCCTGTTTCCAAGCATCAGAGGATAAGTCACATCAAAATGGGAATTCACCAATGAGCGATGGACCTTAACATTACTACATTGGCTGTAATGACAAAGGCATGGACTAAGCAGTAGAAGCAGGAAAATATATGCAAAGAGCAGTTGGAGCCATGAAAATGGCTTAGTACAGTGACAAAGTGGCAGAGCTACACTTGGAAGTTGGTACTTTTCTGAGAAAATACAATACACACACATGCAAAAAATTCAGAGGGGTTTTTACATTTCATTGGTAAAACCATAAGGAAATAAGAGCTCCTGAGTGTTCAGACTGCTTCAAAAATCATGCTACTGATTTTTGAATACCTAATTTCTAGAGCAAGTTTTCCCCCCACAGGCAGATTTGTACTCTGTTGTCTGATTGTTGTTCTTTCCTGAACAATACTGTAAACTGTTCCTAGTAGGAAATGTCAGGCTCATTGCTCATTAGTAAAAGCATCCATCACTGTACAGATGGTCAGTACCATTAGGCATTGACAAATGCCTTTTGCAGTTTGGTCCTGATCTTGAGGTAGGTTTCCTGATCACAGATGACCAGATGTATCACAAATGTTGATAAAAAGTACTGTGACTAGCCTCCTTTTCCTCAGGTTCATTCCCCCATGCCCAATATGTCTAGCAAGTGATCTGCATTTATGCCCAAGCTAAACAAAAGCAAAGCTAATTCAGTAAACTGGCCATGGTTCTTTTAGCATCCAAACAACCTAATGCTATATGCCGCAACTTAACTGA
The DNA here is from genome assembly GCA_018403395.1 of Gorsachius goisagi. Taxonomy (NCBI): domain Eukaryota; kingdom Metazoa; phylum Chordata; class Aves; order Pelecaniformes; family Ardeidae; genus Gorsachius; species Gorsachius goisagi. Next base: position 511 of record BOSO01008967.1, on the reverse strand, counting down.
AAAAGAGTATTAAATGTTGTGTCTTCCAGATTCCCAGCCCAGTTCTCATACAAATACAGAGTTTCTTACCAGGAGCTTCTGAGAATGCTAATTTTCTGTAGTCTGCCCCAAAATATCACCTGTTACAATGAAATGAGCTGCAGTTTTCTTTATCTAAGAAGGGATTTTTTTTTTAATTCTCTGATGACCAGTCAATTAAATAATTTGCAGAATCACATACTGAATAAAAGACAAGTAGTTCTGAAGGAAATTACCTCTTCTCTCACCCTGCCTCTGTATAAATTCTGATCAGCTATGCATTTGTCCTGGTGAAAGCAGAGCACTAAAGACTTGTTTGAAGATGCAGAGGGCATTATTGGATAGGGAATTGGTTGGATGGTCACATCCAGAGGGTAGTGGTCAATGGCTTGATGTCCGGATGGAGACCGGTGACGAGTGGTGTCCCTCAGGGGTCCGTACTGGGACCGGTGCTGTTTAATATTTTCATCAATGAAAACATTGCGCAGCGAGA